>QNTS01003323.1:105112-129143 GCA_003317085.1 Hucho hucho | reverse complement strand
GAGCAGTGGGGAATATAGGAGTATAGGAGCAGTGGGGAATATAGGAGTATAGGAGCAGTGGGGAATATAGGAGTATAGGAGCAGTGGGGAATATAGGAGTATAGGAGCAGTGGGGAATATAGGAGTATAGGAGCAGTGGGGAATATAGGAGTATAGGAGCAGTGGGGACTATAGGAGTATAGGAGCAGTGGGGAGCATAGGAGTGTAGGAGCAGTGGTGGAATTAGGACTATTATAGGACTATACTGATTTTGGATTTCAGATTTCTTCTCAAAATATGTTCCTATGTGATCCTATAAGAATCACTTTCATTGCTGATTAATATCCATCATGCTCTGCTCTCAAACTAGTTCCTAAAGGAAGCTATCATTTTGTTCCATTTATGATGCAATCACTTAATGGATGATATATTGATGTCTAAACTTCGCAGAGAGAAGATAGTGGGATTACTCACTCTGCCTCTTTCGAGATTAAACATAGAACAAACCCTAATGACCACAGGAGTGTTATTGGTCTAAAAGACGGTGGGTTCTTGGATAAACACATTAGATTGTGTTAGAGCATTAAGACGATGTTCAGAGAAACAAGGGTGGATTTACATTAGTCAAATATGTCTAGTGAGACCTATCTTTCTTCAATTTAAGATTTGTAACTTTTTTGGTTACACTAGGCTTGGATGTGGTGTGGTCAAAGCCACATTCCTGCTTCATGTGTGCTGCAGCTATTAGCATACCGTAAATACCATAGTTGCTGACAAACAAAACAAGGATAGAAATTCAAACTATACAGGAGTTTCTCATCTAAACTCATCAGACTTGATTAATGCAACGATTCACAAATATATGGATATTTTAAAAGCCTTGAATTTTTTATTTGGCAAATCAAGCAAGAATTCTGTCTACTGGTACTAAGGTAATTAAGGTAATTATTGCAGGGACATGTGGTGAGTGATAGCCAGGTCGCAGCTGTAAATGAGAACTTGTTCTCAACTGGCGTACCTGGTTAAATAAAGGGGAAAAAAAAAATAAAAAATAGTCGTTGTCTTTACACTGTACCACTCAGAGGTGGATATGTTGTGTAGATGTCTCCCATCTAGGTAACTTTTATCTGATCAAGATGTTGGTCAAAACTATATATGAAGTTACCATATTTGCACCTTTAATATTGAGGTGCAAATTGAGGAGTATGGGAGTAGACATGCAGAGCAGGGCCGGATCCTTATGGCCCCCGGACACTAGGGGGCCCCCGTACAAATAAATCTGACCATGAAAATAGAGCTCTTTGGCCATTCACACCAGTGGTGGGTTTGGTGTTTAAATGAGAATGCATTAACAGAAAATAACCCAATACCTACTGTAAAATATGGTGGTGGATGCTTGATGTTATGGGGCTATTTTGCTTCCACTGGTGGGCCCCATACACCAGTGTATCAGCATCAGCATTCGATTTTGATTTGACCAAAGGAATTGAATTGCAAATACAGGTGTCGGATCTTAATTTGAGCTAGTTTGATACAGCAGCAAAATAATCCTGCAGCAACAGTAATAATTATTATTATGTGGATTATAATTAATGGGCATTTTTTTAGGGGTTAATACAATTTTCGTAGGCAAAATGAAGTCTTTAAAATTAAAATCTAATTTCAGAAGCCTTTGTAAACCTCAAATACAATACACATTTTACATTTTCTGCATTTCAGGAAAGTTCTCTTGCAACAGGGTGATCAAATGAAGATCCTATACATGTACAGGCCATTGATTGTGGATACCCAGTGCAATTCAAAACAACCTTAGTTTGGATAAGACTTAAAGACCAAAATGACAGCAAACCAGTTATAACATCCCCTTGTTTAGTAAATGCAGCTGCATTCACATTCTTGGCACCTGATGTGTCAACTGATATGCCGATGCTGAGGCTCAAAGATCAAGACGCTGATGAGGGATTGAATGCAGAATTAACATTCCTTATCTTGGAGGATGCAAACAAATTATTCACAGTAAATTAACAGGCTGGGGACTTGAATCTCCAAAACACAGCATCTAACCACTCAGTAAATGAACAGACTGGGAACCTGTATCTCAGAAACACACCAATTGACCACAAACCAGGAACCTGTATCTCAGAAACACATCAATTGACCACAAACCAGGAACCTGTATCTCAGAAACACACCAGTTGACCACAAACCAGGAACCTGTATCTCAGAAACACACCAATTGACCACAAACCAGGAACCTGTATCTCAGAGACACACCATCTAACCACAAACCAGGAACCTGTATCTCAGAAACACACCATCTAACCACTTAGTAAATTAACAGTCTGGGGACCAAGGACACACCAAATCAAATCAAAATCAAATCAAAATGTATTTGTCACATGCGCTGTAGACCTTACTGTGAAATGCTTACTTACAAGCCCTTAACCAACAGTGCAGTTCAAGAAGAGTTAAGAAAATATTTACCAAATAGACTAAAGTAAAAAATTATAAAAAGTAACACAATAACATAACAATAATGAGGCTATATACAGGGGGTACCGGTGCCGAGTCAGTGTGCAGGGGTACAGGTTAGAGGTAATTTGTACATGTAGGTAGGGGTGAAGTGACTATGCATAGATAATAAACAGCGAGCAGCAGCGGTGTACAAAACAAATGGAGGAGGAGGGGGGGGGGGCGGTCAATGTAATGGTCCCGTGGCCATTTGATTAATTGTTCAGCAGTCTTATGGCTTGGGGGTAGAAGCTGTTAAGGAGCCTTATGGTCCTAGACTTGGCACTCCGGTACCGCTTGCCGTGCAGTAGCAGAGAAAACAGTCTATGACTTGGGTGACTGGAGTCTCTGACAATTTTATGGGCTTTCCTCTGACACCGCCTATTATATAGGTCCTGGATTGCAGGAAGCTTGGCCCCAGTGATGACCTGGGCCGTAAACACTACCCCCTTACGGTCAGATGCCGAGCAGTTGCCAAACCAGGCGTTAATGCAACCGGTCAGGATGCTCTCGATGGTGCAGCTGCAGAAATTTTTGAGGATCTGGGGACCCATACCAAATCTTTTCAGTCTCCTGAGGGGGAAAAGGTTTTGTCGTGCCCTCTTCATGACTGTCTTGCTTTGTTTGGACCACCATCGTTGGTGATGTGGATACCAAGGAACTTGAAATTCTCTACCTGCTCCACTATAGCCCCATTGATGTAAATGTAGGCTTGTTCGGCTCATCTTTTCCTGTAGTCCACGATCAGCTCCTTTGTCTTGCTCACATGGAGGGAGAGGTTGTTGTCCTGGCACCACACTGCCAGTTCTCTGACCTCCTCCCTATAGGCTGTCTCATCGTTGTCGGTGATCAGGCCTGTTGATCACTGTTGTGTCGTCAGCAAACTTAATGATGGTGTGTGTGGCCATGCAGTTGTGGGTGAACAGGGAATACAGGAGGGAACTAAGCACGTACCCCTGAGGAGCCCCAGTGTTGAGGATCAGCGAGGCAGACGTGTTGTTGCCTACCCTCACCACCTGGGGCCGGCCCGTCAGGAAGTCCAGCATCCATTTGCAAAGGGAGGTGTTTAGTCCCAGGGTCCTTAGCTGAGCTTTGTGGGCACTATGGTGTTGAACGCTGAGCTGTAGTCAATGAACAGCATTCTCACATAGGTGTTCCTTTTGTCCAGGTGGGAAAGGGCAGTGTGGATTGCGATTGAGATTGCGCCATCTGTGGATCTGTTGGGGCAGTATGGGAATTGGAGTGGGTCTAGGGTATCAAGGAGGATGCTGTTGATGTGAGCCATGACCAGCCTTTAAAGCACTTCATGGCTACCGACGTGAGTGCTACGGGCGGTAATCATTAAGGCAGGTTACCTTGGGCACAGGGACTATGGTGGTCTGCTTGAAACATGTAGGTATTACAGACTTGGTCAGGGAGAGGTTGAAAATGTCATTGAAGACACTTGCCAGTTGGTCCGCGCATGCTCTAAGTACACGTCCTGGTAATCCATCTGGGTTACCATTTAGCTCGTCTGGTAGGCTCACGTCACTGGGCAGCTCGTGTCTGTGTTTCCTTTGTAGTCCGTAATAGTTTTCGAGCCTTGCCACATGCGATGAGCATCAGAGCCAGTGTAGTAGGATTCAATCTTAATCCTGTATTGATGCTTTGCTTGTTTGATGGTTTGTCTGAGGGCACAGCGGGATTTCTTATAGGTATCCGGATTAGTGTCCCGCTTCTTGAAAGCGGCAGCTCTAGCCTTTCGCTCAATGCGGATGTTGCTTGTAATCCATGGCTTCTGTTTGGGATATGTACATACGGTCACTGTGGGGATGACGTCGTCGATGCACTTATTGATGAAGCCGATGACTGACGTGGTAAACTCCTCAATGCCATTGGATGAATCCCAGAACATATTCCTAGTCTATGCTATCAAAACAGTCCTGTAGCGTAGCATCCGCGTCATCTGACCACTTCCGTATTGAGCGAGTCACTGGTACTTCCTGCTTTAGTTTTTGCTTGCAAGCAGGAATCAGGAGGATAGAATTATGGTCAGATTTACCAAATGGAGGGTAAGGGAGAGCTTTGTACACGTCTCAATGTGTGGAGTAAAGGTGATCTTGAGGTTTTTTCATCTGGTTGCACATGTGACATGCTGGTAAAAATTTGGTAAAACTGATTTAAGTTTGCCCGCATTAAAGACCCCGGCCACTAGGAGCGCCGCTTCTGGGTGAGCATTTTCTTGTTTGCTTATGGCCTTAAAGAGTTGGTTGAGACCTCAGACATCGCGCAACAGCTGTTATTGACAAAAGGACACACACCCCCACCCCTCATCTTACCAGACATAGCTTCTCTGTTCTGCCGGTGCATTGAAAATTCCTCCAGCTCTATATTATCTGTGTCGTCGTTCAGCCACGACTCAGTGAAACATAAGATATTACAGTTCTTAATGTCCCGTTGGTAGGATAATCGTAATTGTAGGTCATCAATTTTGTTTTCCAATGATTGCATGTTAGCAGCCCAATCTTTGTCCACTTTTCCTCCGTCTTTTCTTCAAGCAAATGACGGGGATCTGGGCCTGTTCCCAGGAGAGGAGTATATCTTTCTCGTCGGACTCATTAAAGGAAAAAGCTTCTCCCAGTTCGTGGTGAGTAATCCCAGTTCTGATGTCCAGAAGTTATTTTGGGTCATAAGAGACAGTAGCAGTAACACTATGTACAAAATAAGTTAAAAAATAAGTTACAAACAACACAAAAAAAAATTAACAAAATATCACAATTGGTCACGGGCATGTAAAACGTCAGCCATCCTGTTCGGCACCATCTTAACACCATCTAACCACTCAGTAAATCAAGACTGGGGACACATCATCTAACCACTCTGAGAAAATATTACAGGTGGAAGTGGGTGTGAAAGACAAGGGCGTCTCACCGCTGACGACAAAGCTAAAGGATAATGTAATGAATGCCTGCAAACCTCCATTTACAGGCCAGACACACGAGTCAACAACAGTGACCTTTGAAAAAAATCCCTTTTTTATTTTTTTGCCATATCTTACACAATAGCGGAGGTGCACAAAGATGGCGGCCACCATGCACTTACCACAAATTCCTGGTTTTGCTAAGTTCTCCGTATTGTACATTGCTCTCCACTACTCTTTTTTTGTATGGTCATTGGCTGAATATATCGTTCTAGCTTCAAGATGCCAATTAAAATAAACGACATTATAGTGTATTGGAAAGTATTTGGACCCCTTTACTTTTTTCAAATTTTCTTATGTTACAGCCCTATTCTAAAATGGATTAAATAACATAAAATCTTCATCAATCTACACACAATACCCCATACATTTCTGCACATTTATAAAAAATAAAAAACAGAAATACCTTATTTAACTTAAATATTCAAAACCTTTGCTATGAGACTTGAAATTGAGATCAGGTACATCCTGTTTGCATTGATCATCCTTTGTTTCTACAACTTGATTGGAGTCCACCTGTAGTAAATTCAATTGATTGGACATGATTTGGAAAGGCACACACCAGTCTATATAAGGTCACACAGTTGACAGTGCATGGGAGAGCAAAAACCAAGCCATGAGTTCGAAGGAATTGTCTGTAGAGCTCAGAGACCGGATTGTGTCGAGACACAGATCTGGGGAAGGGTACCAAAACATTTCTGCAGCATTGAATGTCCCCAAGAACACAGTGGGCTCAATCATTCTTAAATGGAAGAAGTTTGGAACCACCAAGACTCTTCCTAGAGCTGGCCTCCCGGCCAAACTGAGCAATTGGGGGAGAAGGGCCTTAGTCAGGGAGGTGATCAAGAACCCGATGGTCACTCTGACAGACCTCCAGAGTTCCTCTGTGGAGACGGGAGTACCTTCCAGAAGGACAACCATCTGTGCAGCACTCCACCAATCAGGCCTTTATGGCAGAGTGGCCAGACGGAAGCCACTCCTCAGTAAAAGGCACATGACAGCCCGCTTGGAGTTTGCCAAAAGACACCTAAAGACTTTCAGACCATGATAAACAAGATTCTCTGGTCTGATGAAACCAAGATGGTGCTTGGCCTGAATGCCAAGCGCCATGTCTGGAGGAAACTTGGCACCATCCCTATGGTGAAGCACGGTGGTGGCAGCATCGTGTGGTGGGATTTTTTTAGCAGCAGGGACTGGGAGAGTAGTCTAGATCGAGGGAAATATGAACATATCAAAGTACAGATAGACCCTTGATGAAAAACTGCTCTAGATCGCTCAGGACCTCAAATGGGCCAAAGGTTAACCTTACAACAGGACAATGACCCTAAGCACACAGCCAAGACAACGCAGGAGTGGCTTCGGGACAAGTTCCCAGACTTGAACCCGATCGAACACCTTTGGAGAGACCTGAAAATAGCTGTGGAGCAACACTCACCATCCAACCTGGCAGAGCTTGAGAGGATCTGCAGAGATTAATTTCCCATTTTTAACTAGGCAAGTCAGTTAAGAACAAATTCTTATTTTCAATGACAGCCTAGGAACAGTGGGTTAACTGCCTTGTTCAGAGGAAGAACAACAGATTTTTACCTTGTCAGCTCAGGGATTTGATCTTGCAACCTTTCAGTTACAAGTCCAATGCTCTAACCAATAGGCTACCTGCCGCCCCAGCTTCCTACCCAGGAATACTCAAGGCTGTAATCGCTGCCAAAGGTGCTTCAACAAAGTACTGAGTAAAGTGTCTGAATACGTTATTGTAAATGTGATATTAAAATTTCAAAAAAATTGTTTTTGCTTTGTCGTTATGGGGTATTGTGTGTAGATTGATGAGAATTAGGCTGTAACGTAACATAATGTGGAAAAAGTAAACTTTCCAAATGCACTGAATATCAGAGTTCTGCCATCTTTATGCAAGTTTGCCATTGGGGAGTTTTGTCTTCCTGATAGGATTCAGTGTAGTGATGGCCTTGGCCTACAAAGCGATGAAAAGAAGAGGCCACTGCAACACTACTAAAGGAATGAAAAAGACTAGCAATCTGCCAGCAGATGAACTGTCATCATCGGAAGTTGAATGCCATTATGCCCTGTGTGACTCCTGCTCATCTGTTGATGGGGAAGTTGTGAACACAGCGCAGGATTTATGTAACATTTTCCATCGGGTGGGGACACCAACAGAATACTGCAGTAAGTTATTGTTACTGAGTGAGGTGTGTGAGAACTTAGAAGCAGACTACTGCTTCTGATAGTACAGATAATATTAACATTCACACAAAAAACAATTATCCACAAATGTGTTCTGATAATGGACCTTCTCAGTCAACACTGTCGATCAAGCCTCATGGCACAAGTTATCGGGTCCATGGGCAGCTTTTTTTTAACCAAAAATAAACTCAGCAAAAAAAGAAACGTCCTCACTGTCAAATGCGTTTATTTTCAGCAAACTAAATATAAGATTCAACAACTGAGACATAAACTGAACAAGTTCCATAGACATGTGACTGAATTGAATAATGTGTCTCTGAACAAAGGGAGGTCAAAATCAAAGGTAACAGTCAGTATCTGGTGTGGCCACCAGCTGCATTAAGTACTGCAGTGCATCTCCTCCTCATGGACTGCGCCAGATTTGCCAGTTCTTGCGGTGAGATGTTACCCCACTCTTCCAACATGGCACCTGCAAGTTCCCAGACATTTCTGGGGGGAATGGCCCTAGCCCTCACCCTCCGATCCAACAGGTCCCTGACGTGCTCAATGGGATTGAGATCTGGGCTCTTCGCTGGCCATGGCAGAACACTGACATTCCTGTCTTGCAGGAAATCACGCACAGAACGAGCAGTGTCGCTGGTGGCATTGTCATGCTGGAGGGTCATGTCAGGATGAGCCTGTCAGGAAGGGTACCACATGAGGGAGGAGGATGTCTTCGCTGTAACGCACAGAGTTGAGATTGCCTGCAATGACAACAAGCTCAGTCCGATGATGCTGTGACACACCGCCCCAGACCATGGTGAGACAAAACTGCAACTCGTCAGTGAAAAGCACTTCTTGCCAGTCCTGTCTGGTCCAGCGACGGTGGGTTTGTGCCCATAGGCAACGTTGTTGCCGGTGATGTCTGGTGAGGACCTGCCTCAGCCTATTGCGGACAGTCTGAGCACCGATGGAGGGATTGTGCATTCCTGGTGTAACTCGGGCCGTTGTTGTTGCCATCCTGTACCTGTCCCGCAGGTGTGATGTTCGGATGTACCGATCCTGTGCAGGTGTTGTTACACGTGGTCTGCCACTGTGAGGACGATCAGCTGTCCG
Organism: Hucho hucho; assembly: GCA_003317085.1. NCBI lineage: Eukaryota > Metazoa > Chordata > Actinopteri > Salmoniformes > Salmonidae > Hucho > Hucho hucho. The sequence goes on along the minus strand of QNTS01003323.1, from coordinate 120,400 downwards.
TCCTGTCTCCCGGTAGTGCTGTCTTAAGCGTCTCACAGCACGGACATTGCAATTTATTGCCCTGGCCACATCTGCAGTCCTCATGCCTCCTTGCAGCATGCCTAAGGCACATTCACGCAGATGAGCAGGGATCCTGGGCATCTTTCTTTTGGTGTTTTTCAGAGTCAGTAGAAAGGCCTCTTTAATGTCCTATGTTTTCATAACTGTGACCTTAATTACCTACCGTCTGTAAGCTGTTAGTGTCTTCATGACCGTTCCACAGGTGCATGTTCATTAATTGTTTATGGTTCATTGAACAAGCATGGGAAACAGTGTTTAAACCCTTTACAATGAAGATCTGTGAAGTTATTCTGATTTTTACGAATTATCTTTGAAAGACAGGGTCCTGAAAAAAGGAAATTTATTTTTTTGCTGAGTTTATAAAGCAATGATGAAGTAAGCCATTTCATTGTCTATTGATTGATACATGCATTTTCCCCCTGTGGAATTAGAGTCCCGGCACAAGTTAGTAGCCAGATACAAGGTATGACTTTATTTTGTCCAATGTGTATATAATGTCATGACATAAAGGCCATTTGCAGTAAGGTATTCATGAGTGTCCATTTTGCCACTAGAAATTCAGTCTCCAAGGACAAGGACACAATTCTTGGTGGCTTCCCTGACAATACAATCGGTGGATACGGAATTAGTAGATTCCCCTCTGTTCTGACGGCGGTGCATTGTGGTAAGTTGTGAGAGCTTCCTAGAATATATGCAACTAATCAATATGAATGCTCGTATTGATTTAAATTCCAAACAATGTGTTCATATATCTTACATAATTCATTGTGATTTAATAATAGTCCTAGCTTTGTTCAATGGAAAAAAAACTACAGTGATGATTTGCTAATGAATATTGATCCGTCCAGCGGATGGTCCTAGCATTGCACTGTAGGTTCCCTGACAAAACTTCAAGCAACACTTTTTTCCCTCTCTTCCTTCAGGGCATCAACTTAAGATGGCTAGATTCAGATTATGTAAAGCTTTTTAAAATCTTCATGTCTTATTTGCTCTTGAAAGTTGCAGGCTCTTTTCTGCTCTTTTTCACACCAGTATTTCTACTTGCACATCATCATCTGCTCATCTATCACTCCAGTGTTAATTTGCCAAATTGTAATTACTTCACTACTATGGCCTAATTATTGCCTTACCTCCTCACGCCATTTGCACACACTGTATATAGACTTTCTTTTTTTTCTCAATTGTGTTATTGACTGTATGTTTGTTTTACTCCATGTGTGAACTCTGTGTTGTTGTTTGTGTCGAACTGCTTTGCTTTATCTTGGCCAGGTCGCAGTTGTAAATGAGAACTTGTTCTCAACTTGCCTACCTGTATTATGACATCATATAGAACTACCTGGTTAAATAAAGGTGTATTATGACATCATATAGAACTACCTGGTTAAATAAAGGTGTATTATGACATCATATAGAACTACCTGGTTAAATAAAGGTGTATTATGACATCATATAGAACTACCTGGTTAAATAAAGGTGTATTATGACATCATATAGAACTACCTGGTTAAATAAAGGTGTATTATGACATCATATAGAACTAGCTGGTTAAATAAAGGTGTATTATGACATCATATAGAACTACCTGGTTAAATAAAGGTGTATTATGACATCTTATAGNAATTGTGTTATTGACTGTATGTTTGTTTTACTCCATGTGTGAACTCTGTGTTGTTGTTTGTGTCGAACTGCTTTGCTTTATCTTGGCCAGGTCGCAGTTGTAAATGAGAACTTGTTCTCAACTTGCCTACCTGTATTATGACATCATATAGAACTACCTGGTTAAATAAAGGTGTATTATGACATCATATAGAACTACCTGGTTAAATAAAGGTGTATTATGACATCATATAGAACTACCTGGTTAAATAAAGGTGAAATAAAAAAAAGGGGAAAAGAAGAAATGCCAGCCCTAAACAGGATTCTGTGAAAACAGCCCACAAGATGCAGAATCTTAACAAGACTGGCAACACATTTGTAGAAGACACAACTTATAATCATCATCATCTTTAACAACAACATCACAAGCAAGAGCTGACGCAGTAGAACAACACGAAGGGAAACTGTCTTGACAGAAGAAAGTGTATCTTAATACACTAATATACCAAAAACTAGAGGTTTGCTGCAGGTGATTCGGTGAACAGGTTCTATCCTGGGACATATTCCGTGGTGTAACTCCTCAAAACTGAAATATCTGCTGTGAAGTACACTTCCTAAGCACGTTTTAAGTTAGTCATGAAAGGCATTCCACTTCCCCAAGGGTGTTTCTATGATGGAATTATGTATGTTTTTCTTCCTGTAATAAATATATTTCTATTGACAGTATGAACTCAATTTTCTTGTGTCACAGTAATGTTGAGAGACTACCCATTTTGAATGGCACATCTTTATTGAAACACAAAGCTGCTGAAAATTACTTTGCCAGTAATTTGCTGATGATGCAAGTCAAGAGATGTGTTTAGGATCCTCTCTTCCTGAAATAAAGCTGTACACCTCAGACGTCTATTTAATTAAAGATCACTGCTGCTTTTCAATGGCATGAAAGGATGATCGCTTGAATATCACTGGAAATTGAGTGCCAAGCGTCATGGTGGCTTTCATAGTAGCACTATGTAAGAATTAGCTAACGTGTGATTACTAGAAACATGACTACATGATTGGATTTGCAGATGATTTTGTATAAACTAGCAAAATATATTGGTAGGATACTGTTTGCCATCATAATGGACGTTGCTTAGATGCATATTGATTCAGTTTCTTCTGTAAGCCATTATAATGAACAATTTATAATAAGAATTTATTGTTTATATAGCTTATAATTCTTATATTATATATTAAACATTATATATGGGTTAATGAGAAAGTCCAGACAAGTGAGTGAAGTTCTTGGTGTGTGACCATAAGAGACCACAGGCATGGTGCAATTATCTTATCTCATGGAAACCATTATGCACATCTCACATTGTTTCAATATTGTGTTTATTCATAAAACAAAACACATTTTTCACAAACATGTTCATACAATAAGAAATAAATATATACATCTTCATAATTGAATCAAATAAAAAATATATACATCAAGTGTTTTCATTATGCGTCAAGTTCCTTTTTATCCATATTGTATTGCCTACTTTGACCAGTATCTGCTAAATCTACTGAATACTACAGTATCCATAAATATCCAATTGTAAATTTACTTAGCAGGTTGTTTACAAAATGGTGGCAACTTCAGATGTGGTTGTAACTGTAGTGATATCTTGATTGTGTTCCTGAATTTCATCAAGTCCGGCAGGAGATTGTCCCTTTTGATGTGTGAAGTAAGACGGGAGGGTGCCGGTGTGATGAGAGAATGTCTGCATGGTGTTTCTTTCTTTGGGAATGCTTGTGTTGTAGCCAGAGTCTTTCCAGGAGTGGGGATAGGCATGTGCATTGTTGTAGACTGGTGCTTGGGAAAAACCTATTGTGTATGCATTGTCTCTGGGAGCCTGGAAGCTTTGGGTTGAAATTACACAGTAAGTGCCTTGGCAATCCACAGCGAGGGTGTTAGCGGCGTGGAATGAACCTGAAATAGAACACACACACGCATACAGAATTACTTTCCAAGCCCAAGGAGTAAAGAATCAAAGTGACTGAGAGTCATTCGCTGTTGCTGGGTTACATAGCCAGATGGGTTCTACACTTTGGTGGTGGAAGGGGCAAGTTATCCCGACACAGTGGAATCCGCTGCAGTTTCAGCGCTATATAGAGCTATAAAAATGTCAACTGTTCTCTTCATCATTCTGCTACAAGGAACTGTAAAATTGCAGTACTAAATTGTGAAGGTCGTAAACTCACCTTTGGCCCAGGGCTGGAAGGTGCGAAGGCTCCTCTTGCCTCCATCCCCACTGATGTCAGAGTCACTGTCATTGAAGTCACTGTCTCCTTTTCCACTGTCCTTCACGCTCTGCTGGTCAATGCCACTGCTAATAGAAACAAACATATTAGCCACTGCTAATGAAATCAAACATATTAGCCACTGCTAATGAAATCAAACATATTAGCCACTGCTAATAGAATCAAACATATTAGCCATTGCTAATAGAATCAAACATATTAGCCATTGCTAATGAAATCAAAGATAATAGCCACTGCTAATAGAATCAAACATATTAGCCATTGCTAATAGAATCAAACATATTAGCCACCGCTAATAGAATCAAACATATTAGCCACTGCTAAGAGAATCAAACATATTAGCCACTGCTAAGAGAATCAAACATATTAGCCACTGCTAAGAGAATCAAACGTATTAGCCACTGCTAAGAGAATCAAACATATTAGCCACTGCTAATAGAATCAAACATATTAGCCACTGCTAAGAGAATCAAACATAATAGCCACTGCTAAGAGAATCAAACATATTAGCCACTGCTATAGAATCAAACATATTAGCCACTGCTAATATAATCAAACATATTAGCCACTGCTATAGAATCAAACATATTAGCCACTGCTAATATAATCAAACATATTAGCCACTGCACTACTGTGTCTGACTACTGATGTTTGCTTTGTTTCCCTCCTCTATCTTATGAGCATGCCACCCCCCACTTCAACCTCACACCCCCACTCCAACCTCCCACCCCCTCTCACTGGACAACCAGTTTTAAGTACCTTCCAGTGACTGGTTATGTAAATCATTTTTTGGGGGAAAAATAACAATTGTGATAAAACAGCACATCATACCAAATATGATCAATTTGGTGGTATTCTTACCTAATTTGCGGGTAGTATTTGTCCCCTTGCCACACAGATGATGGTTGGAAAGGCTTGGGAGGCAGGAACATCTAAAGAGCAAACACAAGAGAGAACAGGATGGGAATTAATTTCAGCTAGCTACATGGATCAGGAGTAGTACAACACTTTAATGTGTACAGTTGTATAGAAACACTATTGAAACTGAATCAAATAATTCACCCACCTGGGACTCCAACTCTCCATTTTTCTCTTCGTATAGGCTGGACTCATCATGAGATGAAGAAGTCCTTTCATTGAGGAAACCTCTTGGGTCACCGAACATGTTGGGTTCTGCAGAGTTGAGCCTGGGATGACGCCTGGAGTCAAACAGGCTGTGAGTCACGTCTCTCTTGGAGTCATGATCCTTCCCTCCTCGGTTCAGTTTGCATGTGATAACAACAATTGCTATGGCAATCAGCAGCAGAGTACAACCCCCGCCGAGTATAATGATTACTACTACTGAAATATCCAAGCCTGCGCTTTCCTCATCACTTGACCGTAATACAATGACAAGTTGGTCGTCTGAGACCTGCAAGTCTGTGACAACAAAGCGAATGGTGGCACTGCTGGAGAGAGGGGATCTCCCACTGTCACTCAATGCAATCTTGATTTCCAACACGTCTCCAATAGCAGAGGCCAGACCCTGTTTAACAGCTATTTCTCCAGTGTCTTTATTGATTGAAAATATCTTAGAGTCACCTTGTACGATTCTGTAGCTGAGCTCACCATTCATACCCTCATCCTCATCCTGACCTTTGACCTGTAGTGCCAGATACCCCAATGGTGCATTGACAGGAAGAGGAATTTCAGCAGAGTCATTAAGCATAACGGGAAAGGTAAAATAGGGATAGTTGTCATTCTGATCAACCACTTTGATTCTGATCACGGATGTGCTTGACAGTTGAGGTGAGCCCTTGTCGTCAGCCTGGATGGTTAATTCAATCTGCTTGAGCGTTTCAAAATCAAAAGATCTCAGGCTATACAATGAACCTGACACTGGGTCTATAGACACATACGTCGAAATGGAAGCCTCCCCGACAACCTCTGAGTCTATGAGTTTATATGACACTTTGGCGTTTTTACCCCGATCAAGGTCCCGTGCTACAACAGTAGTTATATATGACCCGGGAATATTATTTTCCAGGACAGAAACTTCATAAATGGATTTGCTGAAGAGGGGTGCGTTGTCGTTCTCGTCCGTCACTCTGATGGTATACTGCTTGATGGTTTTGAAAGGAGGAGTTCCGAGGTCTTCAGCCACTACAGTGAGGTTATACTCTGGGATCTTCTCTCTATCTAAAGTGGTGGTCGTTACAATCATAAAAGTGTCCCCGTAGGCCTGTTGCAACTTGAAATGTTCGTGCCCGTGTAGGCTACTGCGGACGTAACCGTTCGAGCCAGAGTCGCTGTCCGAGGTGCTGATAAGTGCCACAAAACTTTCCTCCGCTGCGGCCTCCGTGATGTAAGCCACATCGTCAGTCGTCGAGGTCTTTGGCTTTATGGTGATTTCTGGTGCGTTATCATTTACATCTACGACATCAACAACCACTTTGCAAGTCGATGGAATAGAATTAGTGCCTAAATCGGATGCTTTAATGTTCAGTTCATAGGATATCTTCTTCTCGTAATCAACCAATGTTTTTAAAGTTACAGCACCGGAAATCCGGTCTATATTAAAAATACGCATTTCTTCAGATGATGTGTCTTCTACAAATCCATACACGACCTCGCCATTGATGTCAGCATCTGAATCAAACGCATGCACCTTAAGCACTTGGTAACCTACAGGAGAATCCTCGTAAAGTTCAACTTTTAGTGAGTTGTGCTCAAACGTTGGGCTGTTGTCATTAAAATCCAGCACTTTGATATGAACAGTCATTGATCCGGACCTGGGGGGCTCTCCACCATCTGTTGCCTTCACTTCAATTGTATAGGAATCTTCAGCCTCTCTGTCCATTGCTTTCACAAGCACAAGTTCAGCATACTTCACTCCATCCTCCCTGCTGCGCACATCAACTATGAAATGGCTGGAGGGAGAGATATGATAACTTTGGATGTAGTTATTGCCAACATCATGGTCAACAGCGATGTCCAAAGGGAATCGGGAGTCCACCTGAACATTCTCAGATATTTCAAGGGTCGTCTCGTTGTGGAGAAACTGAGGTGAATTGTCGTTAATGTCCCTTACCTCGATCTCTACGTGAATTAGCTGAAACTTTTCTTTGGAGAAGGCAACTATGTCGAAAGTGACAAAACACCGCGGGGACCTCGGGCACAGCTGCTCACGGTCAATTGTTTCCCCAACAGTTAACAGTCCATCAATCTCCCTCATTTGAATCACACACGAATTGGTCTCCTGCATGAAGCGGAAAGATGTTTGAGGGTCGTCAGCTGGGTCTATCTTTAAATCCTGAGACAGATTTCCAATCTCTGTCCAGGGCGCATCCTCTTCATACGTGTAGTACCTTGTAGTCGTAGACTGAACCGAGTAGAACAGAACAGCAAGCACCACGCACTCTCCAACTCCTCGAAACCCGCAGAATCCCATTTTAAAGTGCAATGATGATGACAGAAAACTTCATAAAGAAAACGAGCTGGAAGTAAACTTGTTGTGATGTTGAGCTCCCTTGCCACGACCAACTGGATTGGATATGGTCCAAAGAGAGCGTTGATCTATAAACCCTGATTTATGCAAATTTGTTGACTCACCGACCAATGGCATTGAACTGGCCAGCCAAATGGGGCACGTTTGGTTTCCAGCTGGCGCCAATTGCTGCCACCCTTCTCGACAGTGTGCAAATGGTCTTTTTAAATACAGTACACTCTAAAAGATGATGGGCTAAAAACAACCTGCTTTTGGTTCTTTGGTAACCCAGCACTGGGTATTAGACAGAACACATGCTGAGCTATTTTGAACCAGCCAGTTGTTGGGTTGTTGGGATTACCCAAACCTGGGTTAATGTTAACCATTGGTTGGGTATTTTATACTATACTGCTGGGTTGACCTAGCAGCTGGGTCTTTTTAAATGTAATCCTTAGGTTATTTTCAGGAGACATGGCTTATTAAGGGGCGTGGCTTTCAGATAGATCTTATTGACCACCCGTGAGAGTAAATGTAATTCCTGTTCATCATGTAAAACATTTTTGTTGTTGCATTTTACACATTCTTCTAGAATATTAAGATTATTTCTTACTTATTCAATAAGGTGGTATCTAACCCAACAATGGGATTTGCAGGCTTTTAGGGAACTCATATAATTCTGTGAGCCTCATTGAAGCTACAAAAAGGTTAATGTTGAACCTTAACCTGTGATAACTATACAACAGAACAGATGACTACTCTCACGGGTGGCTAAAATGAACTCTCTGAAAGCCACGTCCCTACTAAACTACGCCTCCAGTCTTCTGATCTGACCCGCTGGTTCATGTCTCAATAACCCTTCTTCAACAACCCATCCTTGCACTTTTCTTTTTTAAGAAATCAACCCAACTCCTTCAACCCAGCTGTCGGGTCAAACAAACAACACAGCATTTTTTAGAGTGCGGTAATGGAGTTTGATAATGATAAGAGAAAACTTCCTTACAGTGAAGCATGCATATTAGCATTTCTTCAATAGAACTTTAATCCAGTTGGGCTTTTCCCATCTGAATAAATAACTTTCATTCAGAGGTTATTTTAGACTGATGTGTTGGTCTGTTTATGAATACAGAAAAACAAAAATCATCATCAACACCGTTTTCCTAAAATATATGTACCATGTATTTACTGTAAATACAGTGAATACTTTTTCAATCATGTATTAACTACCCAATAATATTATGGCATTTTAGTACTTTTATGTTGTGAAATGAACAAACAATTAACAAATTGTAAGTCACCGATTGTAATACTCAAAGTGCAATTTTCAACCTTACATTCATTATCTCCAGCATCATACCAGTTTCTGTATATGCAAAAATGAAATGTAACATTAAAAAGGATGATGTCATCAAAAGTACAAACATAAAAACAGTGATTTTCAAACAGTATGAGATGGCAGTGAAGCGGTGTGAGCAGGAAAATCTATTTAAAATAAACTTGATGAATCCTACTTGATTTAGAGCCTTTCGTCTAATCCTTTTAACTAGAAGAACTTATAAATGCATAATTTTCGCATATTTACACACTGGTATGGTGCTTATTTAACTAGGCAAGACAGTTAAGAACTAATTCTTATTTACACTGATGGGCTACCCCGGCCAAACCCTAACCCAGACAACACTGGGCCAATTGTGCACCGCCCTATGGGACTCCCAATCACTGCCAGTTGTGATACAGCCTGGAATCAAACCAGGGTCTGTAGTGACTCCTATAGCACTGAGATGCAGTGCCTTAGACCGCTGCGCCACTCGGGAGCCCACTTTAATTCAACATGAGAATAGTCACATAGTTACACTAGCCCACAACAGTGATTGGGGTGTGTCCTAGTAGTAGCCTACCAGAACTGCATTGATGTGACGTTTTAAACTGGCTTTTGACAAACATATGGGTGATTAGTGTGTGTTGATTAAAAAAAAAGACTGTTTTGGGCTTCAAAGCGCTCAGGCCTGACTGACACCTTCCTCTAAGTTGGAGCTAAATCTGTCTGAGCCTCCCGATGGAGCAAGCACAGGAAGGCGTTAAAAACGACACACTTAAAAAGAGTCACTGGGGCATTAAGCATTTGTTGGTCTATTGACTCTGGTTAAAAGAGGTGAAGAGAATTTAGCATGAGGTAATCTACATTAGAATGTGATAGCTTGAGGCTGGTTTTAGCTGTCAACTGCACCATCAATTAAACTGTCTGGAATTCAATCAAAACTAAACCTCCCATACCAATGACTACAGCAGTGTCTGCTCACTCACACAAACACTTCTTATTCTGAAAACTGGAAACATCAATCTGAGAAGTTTTTACAGTACCTAAAACCACTAGTAAGTCATTTTATTTTATTTGAAGATGGGAAAAATATATATACTGTGCAAGCATATAGATGCTGGTTTAGTTGAATTGAACTCATATAGATGCTGGTTTAGTTGAATTGAACTCATATAGATGCTGGTTTAGTTGAATTGAACTCATATAGATGCTGGTTTAGTTGATTTGTTGTATTATTTTGTATTTATTTTACCTTTATTTAACCAGGTAGGCTCATTTACAAGTTCTCATTTACAACTGTGACCTGGCCAAGATAATGCAAAGCATTGCGGCACAAACAACAACACAAAGTTACACATGGAATAAACAAGCGTACATTCAATAACACAATAGAAAAAAATAAAGTCTATATACAGTGTGTGCAAATGGCGTGAGGAGGTAAGGCAATAAATAGGCCATAGTAGCGAAGGAATTACAATTTAGCAGATTAACACTGGAGTGATAGATGAGTAGATGATGATGTGCAAGTAGAAATACTGGTGTGCAAAAGAGCAGAAAAGTAAATAAAAACAATATGGGGATGAGGTAGGTAGATTGGGTGAGCTATTTACAGATGGGCTAAGTACAGCTGCAGCGATCGGTTAGCTGCTCAGATAGCTGATGCTTCAAGTTAGTGAGGGAAATATAATTCTCCAGCTTCAGCAATTTTTGCAATTCGTTCCAGTCACTGGCAGCAGAGAACTGAAAGGAAAGGTGGCCAAAGGAGGTGTTGGCTTTGGGGCTGACCAGTGAGATATACCTGCTGGAACGCATGCTACGGGTGGGTGTTGTTATCGTGACCAGTGAGCTGAGATAAGGCGGAGCTTTACCTAGCATAGACTTATAGATGACCTGGAGCCAGTGGGTCTGGCGACGAATATGTAGCAAGGGCCAGCCGACTAGAGCATACAGGTCGCAGTGGTGGGTGGTATAAGGGGCTTTGGTGACAAAACGGTGTGGCACTGTGATAGACTTTAGAGCAGAGTATTGGAAGCTATTTTGTAAATGACATTGCCGAAGTCGAGGATCGGTAGGATAGTCAGTTTTACGAGGGTATGTTTGGTGGCGTGAGTGAAGGAGGCTTTGTTGCAAAATAGGAAGCCGATTCTAGAATTGAGCTCATAGAGATGCTGGTTCAGTTGAATTGAGCTCATAGAGATGCTGGTTCAGTTGAATTGAGCTCATAGAGATGCTGGTTCAGTTGAATTGAGCCCATAGAGATGCTGGTTCAGTTGAATTGAGCTCATATAGATGCTGGTTCAGTTGAATTGAGCTCATAGAGATGCTGGTTCAGTTTTATTGAGCCCATAGAGATGCTGGTTCAGTTGAATTGAGCTCATATAGATGCTGGTTCAGTTGAATTGAGCTCATAGAGATGCTGGTTCAGTTGAATTGAGCTCATAGAGATGCTGGTTCAGTTGAATTGAGCTCATAGAGATGCTGGTTCGGTTGAATTGAGCTCATAGCTACAAGTTACTTGCCCGCTCATCTTAGCACATATTGTTTCAACAAGTTCATAAAAATGATTTCATCAATATTGTAACCTGTCTTGTGCAACGATTTCCATGACATATATTGATCTACTAGTTCAATTGAACTCACAGTCTTAGTCCATGCTGTGTTTACACTGGCCATCACCTGGGCCCTCGTATGGGACTTGACTGGAGCTACTAAGCCCATTGTTTGATTCTCCATTAACAAACAATACCCTGAAAGCTTCTGAAATAAGCTCATGCACAGTCTGATCTGTGATCAGTGATGTTATAATATTGCACTGTGTTCATGGTTCATCCATAGTAACAGAGAGGAGAGGAACGCAATAACCAAAGGCTGTCATAACTTTCTAACGGAACGAATTTGACAGTTTCAAGGGAATTGTTCTCGACCTATACTCCCACCACCGCTGAAGCTATTTCATAAACAGAACTGAAGGAGTAATTTTGACTAACGTGAAGAAATGTGTAAAGGTTGTGTAGGTGGTCCCAACTTACGTTTACTTGTACAGTGTTATACAGTATTAATTGAGTCTACTGTACAGTGTACATTAGTGTGTCTTTTCATGAATAATTAAAGTCATAAATAATTAATGATAGTCAAAGAAAACATGTTTACATTTGTGTGAATAAACATGTTTGAGTTTTGGGAGCATTGGAAGAGATAGCAGATGACGTCTTTCCTCTCCAGGAAGACTGGGAAGACCAGAAGCCCTCTACCCAGGACAGGCAGACTGGGAAAACCAGAAGCCCTCTACCCAGGACAGGCAATCTGGGAAGACCAGAAGCCCTCTACCCAGGACAGGCAGACTGGGAACAGGCAGACTGGGAAGTCCAGAGGCCCTCTACCCAGGACAAGCAGACTGGGAAGACCAGAAGCCCTCTACCCATGACAGGCAGACCGGGAAGACCAGAAGCCCTCTACCCATGACAGGCAGACCGGGAAGACCAGAAGCCCTCTACCCAGTACTCTCTTTAGCCCCCAGGCTGGCCGGGTGTGTAAATCCAGGATTTCATGGCTAATGTGAATGAGTTTGATTGATACTTGGACCCAATTAGTTGTTTGTCACTAAGAGGCTTAGGAGTTAATCTTATCTACGCATACTTGTGGAATTTCGCATGGCCATATTTTTCAAAGGTTAACAACCAGCAATTCTTGAATCAACCTAATGTTTGATCAAAACCAGTGAGGGTACAATTAATATATTCTGACAAAATGCTAAACAGGGGAACTGTTGTCTAAATAATATTATCAGTCATCAATCAAATACCTTATTTTACCTCACAATTCAAAAAAACAAAAACATAATACACTCTTAGAAAAAAATATGCTAAGGTTCTTCCTAGAAGGGTTCTAACGAGAACCCTTTTTTCTTTGGAGGGTTCTTCCTAGAACCCTCTTTGAACGGTCCAACCAGCTTTTAAAATGTTATGATTTATTACAATACATAACATATAACATATAAAGCCTTTCTTTGAGGGCCTAGTTATACCATAACACAGTGGTGTTAGGAATCTCTTGGTTTTCAGGCCACATCAGGCCTAAAAGTCACATTATACTGGCTGGCAAAGTGATGTATAATTCCTATTGGAATCCAACCAGAGTTAGGATATCCAACAGGTGGAATTGTAATCAACCTAAACATGCTTTCAAAATGACTGCCAGGGTAGGGAAGATTGAATACTGAGACTACCTCAATCATTCTAAACTGGAACAACCATCTTAGTAATAAATCCAACAAATTGGATTAGTTTAGATACATGTATGTTATTTATTTTTGTGTAGCATAAAATATATGAACTAATCAATGTAGATACAAAAATACAGATATTACAGCAAAACAAACGATTCTAAAAATCGCCCTGCAACAGAGCATTCTGGGAAATATTATACATGGTTCTATGCAGAACCCTTCTTGCCTTCCAAAGAATCATCAAAGAACCCTTTCTTCTAAAAATGTGTTCTATGATGTTCTAGGTAGAACCCCTTGCCTTCCAAAGAACCTTTGTCTTCCAAAAAAGGTTATTCTGATCAAAACGGTTCTTGGTATAACCCTATCCCTCCACAAAGAACCCTTTTGGAACACTATAGGAACCCTTTTTTTCTAACAGTGTAGTAATAGAGATCATATCAATGTCATGCGTTTTTAATCTGCATTATCTGGGTTACTGTGACCCAATGTAGCACGCCACCAGAACCTGTTACTGTGACCCAATGTAACACACCACCAGAACCTGTTACTGTGACTCAATGTAGCACACCACCAGAACCTGTTACTGTGACTCAATGTAACACGCCACCAGAACCTGTTACTGTGACCCAATGTAACACACCACCAGAACCTGTTACTGTGACTCAATGTAGCACACCACCAGAACCTGTTACTGTGACTCAATGTAACACGCCACCAGAACCTATTACTGTGACCCAATGTAACACACCACCAGAACCTGTTACTGTGACTCAATGTAACACGCCACCAGAACCTGTTACTGTGACCCAATGTAGCACGCCACCAGAGTAGACCGTGAAGGCAATAGTCTCATTACTAATGATGCATGGCTACACTCTTAGAAAAAAGTGTTCCAAAAGTGTTCTTTGGCTGTCCCCATAGAATAACTCTTTCTAGTTCCAGGTAGAACCCTTTTGGGTTCCAGGTAGAACCTTCTGTAGAAAGGGTTTTACATGGAACCCAAAAGGGTTATACCTGGAACCTAAAAGGTTTCTTCAAAGGGTTCTCCTATGGGGACAGCTGAAGAACCCTTTTAGGTTCTACATAGCACCTTTTTTTTCTAAGAGTGTAGCCTAGGAGTGATACTTGTTTGCCACTTAAGATTGGTGATTAAGGCAGATCACAGCTTGATTAGGACCTGTGTGGTGACAGTAAGAGCATTAGAGCAGATTAATGGGTTAGACCATCTGCTGTAGACTGAAGGGGATTTTAATTAGAGTTAAGAATAATGTTAATCTTCTTCTTGGCAGGCCAGAACACAATAATCATAGTAGCAATTTTTAGGAACGCTCTCTCTCTCTCTCTCTCTAATAACAGGCCTTTAACACTGATACCAATATGGGCCATTTGAGAACAGTTTGGGCTCCAAACAGCAAACCTGCTCTCCTCCTCCACCTTGTAACGTTTTTTACAAAGTCCAAACAGCCAAGATGGCGTGGCACAGGAACAGGCTTTTGGTGACACCGTAGGCATTAATCCTTTTGCTCACTGGGAGCAAATGTCCCTGAACAGAACATAAATAACAACCTTTTGGATAACATTCCTGTTAGCTACGTTTCATACCGCTCTATACTGGTGTCCTTGCCAAGGCCAGGTGATGTAAGGCTACCACTTCATCATATACAATGAGACATGTTTAACATTTCAGGTGTTCATGCTCCTGTTGTGCTGGTTTGGTTTAGTTTAAAATTAATAAAGCAGTGTTTTTCTGTTAAGTTTGTCTGTATTTGATACCATGTACAGTATACTGACATGACAGCCAGACAAATGACTGGTTGCTGACAGTACGCTGACATGTATGGAATACAATTCTGTGGGGACTGTTCACTTAAATAAACACAAATTCCACCCCCCCCCAAAAAATCGATATTTGTACAATTTGAAAAAGGAAAATGCAAAACATGATTGATTATTCTGAATATATTGAATCAGTCAGTTAATTCATCTCAAGTTATTCCAATGGCTGAAAACAGGCTAAGACCCTCATCAGTTTCCTCATTTTACTTGTCACCTCAAGTGGTCTATTAAGTGGGTGGTATGCATGTCACTCCTCGGGCCATGGGAGGCCATGTGTTATGTGCCATGGCCATGTTTAACGTAAGCTATTTGGGCTGTCTGAAAGCCAGATAAAGCTAAAGCTCATCCCTCAACCGTGTGTTGTAGCCCCCCGGTCAGTGGGACAAATGGGTGGGAGTGAGAGAGCAACAGATGTGGAGGTGTCAGAAGATCAGCCTGGCTAGTTGTCTCTTTGGCCAGGCTAGTGGTCTCTGTAGCCTGGCTATTGGTGTCTGT
>QNTS01003323.1:90508-101840 GCA_003317085.1 Hucho hucho | reverse complement strand
TCTGTAGCCTGGCTAGTGGTCTCTGTAGCCTGGCTAGTGGTCTCTGTAGCCTGGCCAGTGGTCTCTGTAGCCTGGCTAGTGGTCTCTGTGGCCTGGCTAGTGGTCTCTGTAGCCTGGCTAGTGGTCTCTGTAGCCTGGCTATTGGTGTCTGTAGCCTGGCTAGTTGTCTCTGTAAACTGGCTAGTGGTCTTTGTAGCCTGGCTATTTTTGTCGGTAGCCTGGCTAGTGGTCTCTTTTCCCTGGCTAGTTGTCTCTGTAGCCTGGCTAGTTGTCTCTGTTTCTGGCTAGTGGTCTCTGCAGCCTGGCTAGTGGTCTTCGTAGCCTGGGTATTGGTGTCTGTGGCCTGGCTAGTGGTCTCCGTAGCCTGGCTATTGGTGTCTGTAGCCTGGCTAGTGGCCTCTGCAACCTGGCTATTGGTGTCAGTAGCCTGGCTAGTTGTCTCTTTTGCCTGGCTAGTGGTGTTTGTAGCCTGGCTAGTGGTCTCTGTTTCTGGCTAGTGGTCTCTGCAGCCTGGCTAGTCGTCTTCGTAGCCTGGCTATTGGTGTCTGTGGCCTGGCTAGTGGTCTCCGTAGCCTGGCTATTCGTGTCTGTAGCCTGGCTAGTGGTCTCTGTAGGCTGGATATTGGTCTCTGTAACCTGGCTAGTGGTCTCTTTGGCCTGGCTAGTGGTGTCTGTAGCCTGGCTAGTGGTGTCCGTAGCCTGGCTAGTGGTCTCTGTAGCCTGGCTAGTGGTCTCTGTGGCCTGGCTAGTGGTGTCCTTAGCCTGGCTAGTGGTCTCTGTAGCCTGGCTAGTGGTTTCTGTGGCCTGGCTAGTGGTCTCTGCAGCCTGGCTAGTGGTCTCTGTAGCCCTGCGAGTGTTGTCTTTGGCCTGGCTAGTGGTCTCTGTAGCCTGGCTAGTGGTCTCTTTGGACTGGCTAGTGGTCTTTGGGCCTGGCTAATGGTCTCTGTAGCCTGGCTAGTGGTCTCTGTAGCTTGGCTAGTGGTCTTTGTAGCCTGGCTAGGGTTGTCTGTGGCCTGACTAGTGGTCTCTTTGGACTGGCTAGTGGTCTCTGTGGTCTCACGAGTCCTGTAGTGTGGCACAGGGCCCACATAGCCCCAAAACACAGATCATCCCTGCCAGCCTCCAACACAATACAACTGGCCAAATGCTGTGCATACTTCTCAGAGTAACACCACGCATTCTGTCACATAGTCCTTCCCTTAGTCCTCATGTGGTTTAGCTAATTCACTTTCTGTGGCTAGCTTGTTTCTTGTTGTAAACATGCAAGTTAGCTACAGTGGATGAATCTACTTTGCTATTCCTAAAATGTTGTAATGCATGCAATGTTTATACATCAAGGAAAACGTAAAAACAAAGATCAATTATTGTAATGAAATGTTTAACACAAGGATGGTGTTATTTAATTATTTTGTGAAAAATAAATGTGTCTATTATGTCTCAATTGAATGGATATGCGTTAATGTTGATGCAAACATTTTTCTAGGATTTCTTTATGTTTGGCCACAGAAGGCTCCAGCTATCAAGACTTTCAGACAGAAACACTGTGTCGTTGTAAATCCTCACAAAACACAGGTCAGAAGAAACATTTCTATTCTAGAACAAATCATACTGATTCTACATCCCAACCCCTCCTCGATTCCAATCCCATTGTAAAACTAGTATTTTCTTCTTCAAAGAATGATTCTAGTCACAATTAGTATTTTGTAGCTTTGTGAAATGATGTTATTTTCAGATGCCTGAAATGTGAATCTTCTTTGCTCATCTGTTGAAATAGCATTGTTTCTATGACACAGATACTACCCTCAACTCAGACACATCCACAAAGAATAGCTGTTCAATTGTGATTTTTTTATTTACCCTTTATTTAACTAGGCAAGTCAATTAAGAACAAATTCTTATTTACAATGACGGCTTACCACAACCAAACCCAGACGACACTGGGCCAATTGTGCATCGCCCTATGGGACTCCCAATCAGGCCGGATGTGATGCAGCCTGTATTCGAACCAGGGACTGTAGTGACACCTCTGGCACTGAGATGCAGTACTCAGTGTCAAAGTGTATAATAACATTACACTATGCATCACCAGAGAATATATCAAGACATGTTTGTAGCACAAATAATCCACACAAAAAAAACTGTAAATTATGAGAATTCACAAGAAGATCAATGGTGCCAGTGTCGTCAGAATCATAAGGCCTGTATTTAAAAGTAGGGGAGAGAACGCCATCTCCAGGCCACAGGCCTCCCTGCTGCTGCTGAGCCATCTTGGCTGATAACATCCAATGACACTAGCGTGCTTAGAGCGAGAGACAATCCTCCTAGTAACCTGCCCTTTTCCTTTTCCAAGTATACATTTCATGCAGTCTCTGATCAATACCTAGCCCGACTAATGAATCATAAACAAGTGTGTGAAGCACCTGTCTCAAAGTACATCTTCTCTTGGCAGATCATAGCAACACAACACAAGCTAATTAAAATGAGAGAGAAAGGATTTTGACTGGAGCTCCTGAACTGAATATTTTTTTTATATGCCGTCAAGAGTCTATTTAAAATCAGTTCTAACGTTATGGGTGTGAAGCGTGGGGCCCTTCACTCTGTGTTGGTAGACCTCTGTGATGGATGTTGCAATCCAATTAGGTTGACTTTACATTTCATGGTTTATATTGAATTTCACCACCTCAAGGTACACGGCTGAGAACCTTGGAAAATCAGAGGTATACAGCACATATTTGTATCCTTTTACTTTCAAAGATATTCCATGGAATATGTTTTGATTACTGCTACATATTACATATTCTACACGACACATGACTATTCTTATTCCATTTTAATTGGGATTTTCCACATTTACAAACTGGCATGTTCAGCTTGTATAAATCCTAGTTTAATTACATATTTCCATATCGCAATGTGTTTTATCTGAAGCTGCAATGTGCTCACCATTCACTGTATATTCCTTGAAGCTTTCTGTCAGTGACTATCAGGCAGGGTAAATCACTGTTTGTTTGGCTGGCCAGGTGGTGAATAAATTTTATTCTCTGTGGGATGCTTGTTTTATTAAAAGCAGGAGAGATGTGTTTGTATGTATTTGTTTGTGTGTGCGTGTGTACACGCGTGCGTCTGTGCATGTATGCTAATTTGTATATTTTCAAGGACCAGGATTTTTTCTCCTTCCCACTGAATATATTATGTAGCTAGATATTTCTATCCTAAAAATATTGCCTCTCCTTGAAGCAATTTCCTGCTCAATGTTATCTGATGCTGGTGAATAGCCTCTCATTGGCAGGGCCACATGACACTCTGACTGGGTAAGACTTGGCTATGAACCACCTCCCTGGCTCCTCGCCAATCCAGAGTCTGCCTGGGACTGACAGCCCCCATTGGACTGGCCACTGGGGGTGGACTCCTGTGCCAACCGGCCATTGAGGGCTGTAATAAGTCCCTTTAACATATAAGGCACAAGGCTTGACGATACAGAAGGCTGATCCCTTTGTAAAAACAACCTCACGTCATGCCAGGAGATGGCAACATTGAGATGGGAGTTCCACATTGGAAAAATGTATGCTGCATTGCTGGAAACATGTTTGCTGGCTTGGTGTTAGAAAGGAGAGGTTGATCTCAGGTTGAATAATAATGGAGATATAACACAAGAAATATACCCTTCTCAGAAAACATATTGCAGGGTATATTGTATAATCATTCTTGATAATGACAATGTGTATTGTCTGGAAAGTATTTATTTTACTGACAAAATAAGGCCCCTAAATATGTGTCCCTGGCAGTACTGTGCATACACTTAAATCCTCCCAATCCTCTCTACAAGATTTACTGCATTTATACATACATACATACATACATACATACATACACTTATATTAGATTTCATTTTCAATGAAGGCTATGAAGAGAGAGACAGATACATTGCTGTTGTTGTTGATTTATTAGGACCCCCATTAGTCGACACCAATGGCGACATCTAGTCTTACTGGGGTCCGACACATAACAAAAACGACATTACAGACAAAAGGCTACAATTTATATAGATTTAAATACATTAACATGTAGTGTGTGTGTGTGTGTGCATCTATCAGTTAAACATACATGTCAGAAGATACACACAACAAGTAGGTCACATGGGGGAGAGGCGTTGTGCCGTGAGGTGTTGCTTTATTTGTGAAACCAGGTTTGCTGTTCACTTGCGCTATATGAGATGGGAGTTCCATGCACTCATGACTCTGTATTATACTGTATGTTTCTTGAATTTGTTCTGGACCTGGGGACTGTGAAAAGACCCCTGGTGGTATGCCTGGTGGGGTAAGTGTGTGTGTCAGTGCTGTGTGTAAGTTGACTATGCAATCAATTTGGAATATAAAAACAAGAAGTGACGCAATCAGTCTTTCCTCAACTCTTACCCAAGAAAGACAGGCATGCATAGTATTAATATCAGCCCTACGATTACAATGAAGAGCAAGACGTGCCGCTCTGTTCTGGACCAGCTGCAGATTAACAAGGTATTTCTTGGCAGCACTTGACCATATAACTGACCAATAATCAAGATAATATAAAACTAGAGCCTGCAGGACTTGCTTTGTGGAGTGTGGTGTCAAAAAAAACAGAGCATCTCTTTATTATGGACAGACTTCTCCCCATCTTTACAACCATTGAATCTATATGTTTTGACCATGACAGTTTACAATCTAAGGTAACACCAAGTCATCTAGTCTCTTCAACTTGTTCAACAGCCACACCATTCATTGACAGATTCAGCTGAGGTCTATAACTTAGGGAATATTTTGTACCAAATACAATGCTCTTAGTTTTAGAGATATTCAGGACCAGTTTATTACTGGCCACCTGTTCCAAAACAGACTGCAACTCTTTGTTAAGGGTTTCAGTGACTTTCTTTAATAATCCAACAGGGGCAGGCAATAGACAGGTCAAGGCAGGCAGGGGTCAGTAAACCAGAGGTGGGGCAACGGTACCAGACGGCAGGCAGGCTCAGGGTAGGCAGAGGTCAATGATCCAGAGGTGGGGCCACAGTACCGGACAGCAGGCAGGCAGGCTCAGGGTAGGCAGAGGTCAATAATCCAGAGGTGGGAACCATCGTGTTTAACCATGGCAAGGTGACTGGGAATATGGTCGAATACAAACAGAGTCGTTATTCCCTCAGTAAGGCAAACAGGCAAAACGTCAGTACAGAGACAAAGTGGAGTAGCAATTCAACGGCTCAGACACAAGACGTATGTGGCAGGGTCTACAGACAATCACGGATTACAAAGGGAAAACCAGCCATGTTTCGGACACTGACTTCTTGCTCCCGGACAAGATTAACACCTTCTTTGCCCGCTTTGAGGATAACACAGTGCCACAGACGCGGCCTGCTCCCGAGGACTGTGGGCTCTCGTTCTCTTTGGCCATTTAAGCGTGTTAAGCCTCGCAAGGTTGGCGGCCTCAGAGCATGCGCAGACCAGCTGGCTGGAGTGTTTATGGACATATTCAATCTCTCCCTATCCCAGTTTGCTGTCCCCACTTGCTTCAAGATGGCCACCATTGTTCCTGTTCCCAAGAAAGCTAAGGTAACTGAACAAAATGACTATCGCCCCGTAGCACTCACCTCTGTCATCATGAAGTGCTTTGAGAGGCTAGTTAAGGATTATATCACCTCTACCTTACCCAACACACTAGATCCAATTCAATTTGCATACTGCCCCAATAGATCTACAGATGATGCAATCGCCATCGCATTGCACACTGTCCTATCCCATCTGGATGTTGTTCATTGACCATAGCTTAGCCTTCAACACCATAGTACCCACCAAGCTCATCATTAAGTTCGGGGCCCTGGGTCTGAACCCCACCTGTGCAACTGGGTCCTGGACTTCCTGACGGGCCAACCCCAGGTGGTGAAGGTAGGAAACAACACCTCCACTTTGCTGATCCTCAACACAGGGGCCCCACAAGGGTGCATGCTCAGACGCCCACCTGTACTCCCTGTTCACCCATGACTGTGTGGCCACGCACCCCTGCAACTCAATCATCAAGTTTTCAGACGACACAACAGTAGTAGGCCTGACTCCCAACAAAGACAAGAGCCTAAAGGGAGGAGGTGAGGGCCCTGGCAGAGTGGTGCGAGGAAAATAATCTCTCACTCAACATCAACAAAACAAAGGAGCTGATTGTAGACTTCAGGAAACAGCAAAGGGAGCACCCCCCTATCCATATCAACGTGACCGCAGTGGAGAAGGGGAAAAGCTTCAAGTTCCTCGGCGTACACATCACTGACAATCTGAAATGGTCCACCCACACAGACAGTGTGGGGTAGAAGGCACAACAACGCCTCTTTAACCTCAGGAGGCTGAAGAAATTCGGCTTGGCACCTAAGACCCTCACAAACTTTTGCAGATGCACAATTGAGAGCATCCAGTTGGGCTCTATCACCGCCTGGTACGGCAACTGCACCGCCCGCAACCGTAGGGCTCTACAGAGGGTGGTGCGGTCTGCCAAACGCTTCACTGGGGGCACACTGCCTGCCCTCCAGGACACCTACAGCACCTGATGTCACAGATCATCAAGGACATCAACAACCCGAGCCACGGCTTGTTCACCCCGCTACCATCCAGAAGGCGAGGTCAGTACAGGTGCATCAAAGCTGGGACCGAGAGTCTGAAAAACAGCTTCTATCTCAAGGCCATCAGACTGTTAAATAGCCATCACTAGCCAGCTACCACCCGGTTACTCAACCCTGCAACTTAGAGGCTGCTGCCCTATGTACATAGACATGAAATCACTGGTCACTTTAATAATGGAACACTAGTCACTTTAATAATGTTTACATACTGCTTTACTCATTTCATATGTATATACTGTACTCTATTCTACTGTATTTTAGTCAATGCCACTCCGACATTGCTCGTCTTAATATTTATATATTTCTTAATTCCATTATTTTACTTTTAAATTTGTGTGTATTGTTGTGAATTTTTAGATACTACTGCACTGTTGGAGCTAGGAACACAAGCATTGAGTTAGATATTACTGCACTGTTGGAGCTAGGAACACAAGCATTTAGTTAGATACTACTGCACTGTTAGAGCTAGGAACACAAGCATTTAGTTAGATACTACTGCACTGTTGGAGCTAGGAACACAAGCATTTAGTTAGATACTACTGCACTGTTGGAGCTAGGAACACAAGCATTTAGTTAGATACTACTGCACTGTTGGAGCTAGGAACACAAGCATTTAGTTAGATACTACTGCACTGTTGGAGCTAGGAACACAAGCATTTAGTTAGATACTACTGCACTGTTGGAGCTAGGAACACAAGCATTTCGTTACACCCTTAATTAATAACATCTGAAAAATGTGTATGTGACCAATACAATTTCATATGATTTGATTTAATCTAAGTTGTCAATGCCAGGTGATTTGTCATTATTGATCGATAACAATCCTTTTTCCACCTCGCCCACACTAACTTTACAAAATTCTAACTTGCAATGTTTTTCTTTCATTATTCGTTTTTTTTATACATGAGTATGATGGCTCACTGTTCGTTGTTGGCATTTCCTGCCTAAGTTTGCCCACTTTGCCAATGAAGTAATCATTCAAATAATTGGCAACATCAAATGGTTTTGTGATGAATAAGCCATCTGATTCAATGAAAGATGGAGTTGAATTTGTCTTTCTGCCCATAATTTCATTTAAAGTAGAGAAGAGAGAAGTTCCATCATTCTTTATATCATTGATCTTGGCTTGATAATACAGTTTCTTCTTCTTTTTGTTGAGTTTAGTCACATAATTTCTCAATTTACAGTAAGTCAGCCAGTCAGATATGCAGCCAAAACTTATAAGCCACTCCTTTTGCCCCATCTCTTTCAACCATACAGTTTTTAAATTCCTCATCAATCCATGGAGCCTTAACAGTCCGTTTCTTAAGAGGTGCATGTTTATTAATAATTGAAGCAATTTCATAAATTCCTCAAGTGCAGAGTCTGGATGCTCCTTATTAATCAGATCAGACCAACAAATATTTTTAACATCATCCACATAAGAGTCTCAACAAAATCTTTTGTATGATCTCTAATACACTATTTTAGGCCCAGCTTCTGGAACTTTGACTTTCCTGGATATAGCCACTTTATTGTGATCGCTGCGTCCAATGGGTACGGATACAGCTTTAGAACCAAGTTCTACAGTATTAGTAAAAATGTGATCATTACATGTGGATGATCTTGTTCCTCTAGTGTTTGTAAACAACCTGGTAGTTTGATTAATAACCTGAACCAGATTACAGGCACTGGTTACAGTGAGAAGCTTCCTCTTGAGCAGACAGCTTGATAAAAAACAGTCAATATTCAGGTCCCCAAGAAAGTAGACTTCTCTGCATTTCACACATATTATTTAAATACTGACTGTTAGCACTTGGTGGCCTAAAGCAACACCCCAAAAGAAAAGGCTTTAGATGTGCCAAGTGAACCTGCAACCACAACACTTCAATAACACTTGACATAAGATCTTCTCTAAGCTTTACAGTGATATGGTTCTGAATAAATATAGCAACGCCTCCCCCATAAGCATTCCTGTCTCTTCTCTAGATGTTATATCCTGGTATTGCTACTGCTGTATCATCAAATGAATTATCTAAGTGAGTCTCAGAAATGGGTAATATATGAATGTAATCTGATGTTAGCAAGTTATTGATTTAATGACCCTTATTTCCAAGGCTACATATATTAATATGGGCTATTTTCAGCCCTTTCCTGGGTAGCTTCTCAGAGATAGACATTATACGGAAAAGAGCAAACAAAGCAAGATAATTTTTTTTACATTCAGCAGTCCATTAATCAATTGGTGTGTGTAAGTTGTGTGTGTGTGCTGCGGGGTTGAAGCTACGAACCCATAGGCTTGGCTCTGTCATCCCATCCAAGCTTTTGGGAGGGAGGATGGACAATGAGCCTGTCATAGCGGATGTAAGCAATGTCCCCACGCTCTATGGCAGCTGTCATGGCTGGGATAAGTTCTTTCCTCTTGTGGCGCACAGCTTTATGGTAGTCCTTGTTGATGAAGATATACGTTCCTCTCAAGTTCTTGGCTCTTTCCAGAACAGCTACCTTGTGGCCCAGCCACTAACGAGCTGGGCCTGTCACCTGGGCGGTGATGGGTTTTCCAGTCCTTTGGGCATGCTCCACCTCAATCTTCCTGTGGTCCATCTTCAGTTTCTCAGAGATAATTTCCCTTACTTTGTCTTCAGACCCCGTCTAGGTCTCATGTGGACATTCTGCAATTCCGTCCACAACCAGGTTGTTCCACCTTGATTGTGCATCAAGATAATCTGATTTCTCCATCATTGTTTTAATGGATTCACATACAGAACTGATGTCCTTTCTCAATGACTTACAGATTGCTGTCATCTTGCCGTTCTCCTGTTTAACTAATCAAGCTGACCCTGGGAGAACTGCAAACTGTTCTTCAGGTCCTGGAACTCTCTGGTCAGGTGGTCCATTCTTTAATTAGTTGACTCCACCAGTAATTGAATTAAACACTTGAAGCTATTCTCTTGTTGTTGTAACAACTGCTTGTAGAACTATTTTTGTTAGTTTAAAAGATCCTTCACCTGCGATAGCGAGACAACACTGTCCTCAAGCGCACTCCCGTTGCCTTTGGTCTTTGTCATGGTAACAACAGTAGGTTACACTGTTACTCCTCGCAGTTCCAGAAAGGGCAGGTCACAGGGAAGATTGAAAACGACAACAACAAATAGCAGGGATCTAGACAGCCAGAAGCCCGGGACAATCTGCGGTCCCAACCACAATGGCTAACCGCATCATGGGTTGCGTTCAAGCCCTTTCAAAAACCCTGTTAGCTTGATGGGCAGCTAGCTAGCAGCTAGGCTAGCTCCTACACCAAACAGCTCCTCAGACCCAGCCTTGGTGGGAAGGATCACTGGACAGAGAGTAGAAGTCCCTGCAACTGATGCCAACTGCGTCGCTGTATTCAAACTCAAAAGGTAACCAAACTTTTTCTAAAGACTTTCAAAACTTTCCAAAACAACACACTGACCTCTCCCTCATTCCACGTTCAACAGGAAGTGACGACTGGAAGTGACATTTTTTAAGAGAGAGAGAGAGAGAGAGAGCTGGTCTACGTAGAGCAGAGATAATAGATAATATTTTGAGGGGCATCAGCAGCTCCCAGGATGTTTAGTCTCCCTACGGCGCACACTGTGCAGAGAGGAGTTAAGGGATTCGAATCTGAACGAGGCCTGTGGTGCGGGGAATGTTTGGAGTGTGCTTGGTGATAGCGGACTCCATTACGGGGCTGAGTCTCTGGCTAGCCTGTCATTGTGCTGGCAAGCAGAGAGGCTAAGCAGAGAACAGAACCCAACCAGTCCTCCAGAACACAACCCAACCAGTCCTCCAGAACACAACCCAACCAGTCCTCCAGAACACAACCCAACCAGTCTTCCAGAACACAACCCAACCAGTGATTCATGGAACCTCACTTATCAATTCTCTCAGAATAAGAAATTCGCTTCAAAAAACCTCTGCTGTTAATATTTTCCATGTCTGCTTTGTTTGCTGTCAAGGGCAGCCGAGCTTAATTGATTTTTAAAATATGGAATTAATTTCACATAGAGGTTTTAATGAAATGGGATTTTTCAAACTGGTCACAGTACTAACACCATTTTATCCGGCACACTCCTCCAAAACTGATGTGGAATTTGTACAGACTGTATATTTTCTCTCTGACAGTTGAGATTGCCATAACGAGTCTCAATCCAAGTCTGTGCACAGTAATAAGAAATTAAAGTGAGGGAGATAATTCATGCTGCTGTTGAGCTAAATTCAAGAGTCTGGCTTCATTTGGTTTAAGCAGTAATTTTCAGTCACATTTAAGTAAATCTGATTCAGATGGTAAAGTGACATTCCTTGCACAGCACATTGCAATGTATTCCGATAATCTGTTTTTCCAAGGTAGCAGAAGCTGAAATTTGCTTAAGCTCGGAAAACAACAGGATGCTTACAAGGGAGTATATTTGTTAACAGACAATCCTCCTCACTGATGAGAGGTATTTAACCACGGAAGATGAAGTGAGATGGAATATCTAATTTCCATAACAGGATGGGGAAAACAGTCGGGCAGAAGGTGTTTTTTTCTTCTCCTGTTCAATTGTCAGAGCGATCATGGTCATACCACACTGACGGCAGCAACTACCAACCCCTACCCAAGACTAGACACACACACACACACACACACACACACACACACACACACACACACACACACACACACACACACACACACACACACACACACACACACACAGA
>QNTS01003323.1:49744-68686 GCA_003317085.1 Hucho hucho | reverse complement strand
ACCCACATCCACACCCACATCCATACCCACATCCACACCCACATCCACACCCACATCCACACCCACACTCATACCCACACCCATACCCACACCCATACCCACATCCATTCCCACATCTATACCCACACCCACACCCACGCCCATACCCACGCCCATACCCACGTCCATACCCACGTCCATACCCATGTCCATACCCACGTCCATACCATGTCCATACCCACATCTATACCCACACCCATACCCACATCCATACCCACATCTATACCCACATCCATACCCACATCTATACCCACATCCATACCTACATCTATACCCACATCCATACCCACATCTATACCCACATCCATACCCACATCTATACCCACATCCATGCCCACATCCATACCCACATCCATACCCACATCTTTACCCACATCCATACCCACACGTGCTGTCAGAGCAAAACATTTTAGCCATCCTCCTCTTGACAGGGGAGAGACATTTTTGTAGTTTTAGAGTTAATTTCTCGCAATTCTATTTTGCCATGGGGCATAGAGAAAATGTTGGAGTTTTATATTCTAATTCTACACATTTTTCCACAGGGGAGAAAAATGTTTGCTGTTTTTGATATGATATCCAAGTGAGAGTGACTAACAAAATTACTACAGGTGTAGATAGCTGGCTAGACTAATTTACCAGCCGTTAGCTGACATGCACCTTGTGTATTCTACTATTCTAACTCTGTAACAGTATTATAGTTATTACTTAATTTTTTTCAGTTTTTGGATATCGATCTGCGAGCCTAAAAAACGGGTTTCTCATCCCTGCTATAGAGCACTGGTTTTCAACTGGTGTACTTCTTCACACCTGTGTGCCCTGAGGAACTCTCAGGTGTGCTTCTTCACAGCCGTGTGCCCTGAGGAACTCTCAGGTGTGCTGCAAACCTTTCCTAATCTTGATTTTTTTTTAACACTCACTTATAACTGTGATCTATGGAATGTACATAGCATTTTGACTTGGGAGCATTAGTGGGGGTCAGATAACACATTAAGAGGCAAACGGCTACATCTGTATGGTTGTTTCAAGTCCAGTGTGCTCAGGCTGTTGTTACATTTGGATCATTTGAGGCACAGATTCGCGAGACGCTATTAAAGGGGTACACACAAATTAACCATCATGAGTAAGGAACTATCAAAACTATGAAAATATATATTTTTTAAACTATTTAATCTATAAAAAATGTTTGTTGAGGGAAAATAGATGGTCTGCAGTATGGATCAGATGAGATGGAGGTCGTTATCACAAAATAAATTAACAGGGACATTGTAGGTGTGCCGCAGAATTAAATATCCCATCAAGCTGTGCCACGGTTCAAAAAAGGTTGGGAACCACTGCTGTAGAGAATATAACCCTCTCTTCAAAAAGTAAGAGAGAAAAATTAAAACACTACAACATTTATGTGTTCAAGTACACACATTTTACACCATCACATAACCCAAAGGTTGAAACCCCTCTTAGAAATGTGTCTGAACGCTGCCAGAACGATGACGACAAGGCAATTATGCAGACGGATCGACAGATGTTGATGGTTACTTGGGGAAAACTAAGGACACAGCTGAGAGGAAGGCTAGAGTGACCCCATCGTCATGACGTTTCAAAAAGACCATAAAGATCCCCATTGGGCCCTACTTCATCTGAGATGAAACGGCGTAATACTATTAAGCCAAGGAAAGGGGGATACTTAGTCAGTTGTCCAACTGAATGTATTCAACTGAAATGTGTCTCTGAATCAGAGAGGTGCTGGGGGCTGCCTTAATTGACATCCATGTGTTCGCCCCCCCCCCAGGGAACAGTGGGTTAACTGCCTTGCTCAGGCGCAGTACGACAGATTTGTACCTTGTCAGTTCGGGGATTCCATCCATCCCTACCTTCCCTACTATAACGTTGTTAATATAAAGTAGACGGCTAACATCTATGTAAGGTGTGTTGCCAAAAGAGCAACATAAGAGTAATTGCTGCAATATTCTGAAGAACAAGTATGATTACATGGACTGCTTTGACATATATTTACATCAATGCAAATACAGAACATCTGGAAAATGAAAGATTAACGTTGGTGTCAGTGAAAGGCTCAAAGAGCACCCAGATGGCTACACTAGCAGAGGCAGACGCAGGGCAGTCACATGGCAGGACATGGGATGAGGCTCTGACATGGTGGGTGAAGAGGCAGGGCAGTCACATGGCAGGACATGGGATGAGGCTCTGACATGGTGGGTGAAGAGGCAGGGCAGTCACATGGCAGGACATGGGATGAGGCTCTGACATCGTGGTGGAAGAGGCAGGGCAGTCACATGGCAGGACATGGGATGAGGCTCTGACATCGTGGTGGAAGAGGCAGGGCAGTCACATGGCAGGGCATGGGATGAGGCTCTGACATCGTGGTGGAAGAGGCAATGAACAAAATACAACACGGTTAAGGAGTCATTGTGTCGAAATTTTAGCTTTAAAAAGTCTGAAGAAATGATTTATTCTGAATTCTTAAAAGCAAGAAGTGATCTCCCATTGAAGAATGAATCAGTCCAGTTGAGCTCCAAAACCGTGTGATTTCTAATCTTTTTAAAAGAATGAGAAGCTAAGTGCGTTCCACAAAATGCAGACTATCATGGAATTTCTTCAGGCATGTTATGGACCGAAGTGATTAGAGAATTTAAAATGGAAAGGCATCCCCTGAAACTCAATGCATTTACAATCCCATTAAAAATGGAATTGTGTCTGTGGGCCAACGGTAAATGTGAAATCCCTATCTTCCCTCAAACAGTTCTCATGCATTTTCCTCTTCTGCCTGGGCTCTTTTCTCTGTCTTGTTCAATCCATTCAAGGCCATTGAAGATTTGCCCACAAACTTTCACAGAAATAACACTTTCATACATATAAATCACAGCATAAAATGTTATTATGGGCTGATGGAGCCATTTCGTTATATCACAATTCAGAAAATCTGGTCTGTACTTTTATGGAAAACGTCATGCAGTGGACGGCAGAGAGTTCCAACATTTGAATTTTAAGGTGACTGAGAACTGAAGTTGGATAAGTTACACAGCTTTCAAGATGATACAAAATATCATGATAACTAAAAAATTATATTTTGAGTAAAGGTTGAATTTCTCTCATAGTCTTTATACATTCTTTGTTTTCACCCCCTGTTCTCTCTGTTTATCATTTGCTAGAGATAAAAGTTGCAAGTGAACAGGACAATTCCGGTGTCATAAGAGGGATGGAATTCACCAAGTTTCCATTCACCACAACAACAAACAATCTGTTACTGTATTGCTTAGAAATGATGTAAACACCCACAGAGAAATATACAATCACACACACACACACACACACACACACACACACACACACACACACACACACACACACACACACACACACACACACACACACACACACACACACACAAACAGAGCCTATTACTTAATACTGACTAAGCCCCCAGGTACCTATTGAAATATTTGACTTATATTAGTGATGTCCACTAATACAACACCAGAGCCAGAGACTCTGATATTGCCTGTTTTAAATTTAAGAGTCTATCTGGTAAGAACACCTTTTATATACCAACGCTATTGAGTGGAACAAACTACCACAGCAACTCCAAGGAAACTTTCCAGTATGTTACCGTAAATTCCAAAGAAACTTTGGTTTAACAGTTAAACCAAAGAGCCTTTGGAATTTACAGTGACATACTGTACTTTTTTTACAGTAACTTGCAGGTAATTGGCTGCTAGTAAATTACTGTAAAATCAACAGGATTTTGTATTTTACAGTGTAGCGTAGCCTAATGTTGTAATGTTTTTGCACCATGGAAATTAGGGACCACAACGAAAGTAAGTCTGACATTTTTGTGATATTCCTGGCATGTTTAAAACATATGTGTTTTTTTACTGGCAAATAAAATCAATCAATCAATCCAACCTGACCCATATAACCTTTAGTAAAAAATGTTTTCTAGTCATGTAATTAGTAAATGATAAAATTCCAAAATGTCTCTGTGTTTTAGTTGCTTATTAGGCTATATATTGATGTGTGCCAGATGCCGCCCCTCATCTCTGATTCTCCGCTGGGCGCATAATATCAAGTGTGACTATTGGCTATTTGTAATGTCCGTGGTTCAGTTGTGGAAAAGAGTCATGCGCAGGAGGTAGTTCACGTGTGAAAAAGGTATTTTAATAGTCACCAGTCCACAAACAATAACTCTGGCGAAAACAAAATACCCACACGAACTTCAAAAATAAACGGGCGCAATACAGCAACCCGGCAATTACGGGATCCACAATACAATACAATACAATACAATACAATACAATACAATACAATACAATACAATACAATACAATACAATACAATACAATACAATAGCCCTCAGTACACAGACTGGGGAACATAACAGAACAAACTGTACAACCTAACAATCACGCACAATGGGAAGAGGGGAAGGAAGGAATATAAACAGTTGCGTGATTGGGAGAAATTTACAACAGGTGTGTACAATTAGACAAAACCAACAGAACACATGAAAAAGGGGAGCGATGATGGTCAGAAAACCGGTGACGTCGACCGCCGAACACTGCCCGAACAAGAAGAGGGACCGACTTCGGCGGAAGTCGTGACACTATTAGTGTGGTTTAATCAAATGATTAATAGCCTACAAGCTACGAAGCGCATGATTCTGCAATGGATGCAATGGATATTCCAACCCTGAGCGCCGGCCTGCTCTTGGTGATCAAAAACGTTGTGCTGTGTAGGCCTACTGCTCTTTGGCAGTTCAGGAGGAGAGTCAAAGGCTTCTTCCGAAAAAAAAATGTATTAGGTCTAATACAAAAAAAATTACTATCTTGTGCGCAGTCTAGCCTATGTTCTGTTCAGTTCAGTTTGAGAAGATGAGAATTTTATTTTACCTTTATTTAGTTAGGCAAGCCAGTGAAGAACAAATATTATTTACAATGATGGCCTACACCGGCCAAACCCGGATGGCGCTGGGCCAATTGTGCGCTGCCCTATGGGACTCTCTTAAGGAGGACTGGAGGACAACTTTGATAGTTTGCTACTAATTAATTGATTTGATTAAAAACAATATTTTTCTTTCCTATAATGTATTTATCAGTGGTCCTGTGGTCCTGAAACTTGAAGCAGCAGCTGTGGCAAATTGGAGTAGTCATAATTCATTTTATCCATCTTCATTTTAATTAGACTTTGCTAACAACAAGAGGGCTTTGTGTTGGAGCCTATTTCTTCCCATTTAAGAAAAAAAGAGGTGGGCCTACCTGTTTGACAGAAGAAATTAGGCTATAGGCTGCTATATCCATAGATTTGTCGGTCAATTCTTCCACCCACCATGCACTCTTTAAATAGCCTCCCTCCGTGTCAGTGAAGGGATGTTAAGTTAAAACCAAGACCTCGAATTGAGGGGGTATGAGAGGGTATGCCGTAGGCCTACTTTTTATTAAAGAAAATCGCAAAAAGCACAGGCCTGACCTTTGTTAGCTCAAGATAGAAAGTGGCTTTAGCAGTGGATACAGAGGAAGAGAAGGTAGAGAGGAGGGAGTGAAAAGATGATAGGTCCTCTGGAAGTTTAGTTTTCCTCCATTTTCGCTCTGGTGGGCGATAGATGACAACAATGTTAAGCTTGAGTGGACAAGTGACAGCATGGAATTCAAATGAGGAGATGGACAGGTGAGACCGGGAGAAAGGAGAAAATCTCCACATAGGAGAAATGACTAGACCTGTGCCGCCCCCGAGATGGCCAGATCCTCTCGGATTATGAGAGAAAACGCAGTCAGATGAAGAGAGAGAAGCTGGAGTAGCAGTGTTCGCTGGGGTGATCCATGTCTCCGACAGCGCCAAAAAGTCAAGTGACTGAAGTGCAGCATAGGCTGAGATGAACTCAGAGTTCTTGACCGCAGATCTGCAGTTCCAAATGTTGCCAGAGACCAAGAGTTCCACATGGGTTGTGCGCGCAGGGTACACTAAATTAGAAGGGTTGCAGCCAAGGGGTTGAGAGCGTTTGTAAAGCCTACAGGGAGAGGAGTGAACAGGTATAGAAAACACACACATAGTTGCCAAAGCTTCAAAAGAGCAAAATGAGATCATCTGAAATAACTAGGTAAGATAATCAAGTGATAGAGTGGTGTGGAGTCTTCCTCTCTTTCCTTCCTTGAACAACTCGGCAGAAAACCTCGAAAGAACCATTTTCGGCTAAAGTCTTAGTTTTGCGACGAGACCACCGCTGACACGACCGCAGATTACAGCTGCCGATGACAAAACAGGGGACACTGAAGTACTAATACTAATTGCTAATTGCCTTGCAAAGGTGAAGAGCACACCTCCCGGCAGTGGTGGAAAAAGTACTCAAATCATACTTCAGTAAAAATTACTCAAGTAAAAGTGAAAGTTACCCAGTAAAATACTACTTGAGTAAAAGTCTAAAAGTATCTGGTTTTAAAATGTACTTAAGTACAGTGATAGAAAAAGTATTCACTCGTCATACCTGAGTAAAAGTACAAAGTAAAAGTAAATGCTATACATCAAATTCCTTATATTAAGCAAACTAGACGGCACGATTTTCTTATTATTTTTAATTACGGACAGACAGGGGCACACTCCAACACTCAGACGTCATTTACAAATACAGTATTTGTGTTTCGTGAGTCCGCCAGATCAGAGGCAGTAGGGATGACAAAGTGTTATATTGTTTGGTGCCCTAATTCTGTCCTGGTTGAGCATTTTAAAGTACTTTTAGGTGTCAGGGAAAATGTATGGAGTAAAAAGTACATTCTTTTCTATAGGAATGTAGTGGAGTAAAAGTAAAAGTTGTCGAAAATATAGATAGTAAAGTACAGATACCACAAAAAACAACTTAAGAAGTAGTTTAAAGTATTTGTACTTACAGTGCCTTGCAAAAGTATTCACCCCCTTGGCGTTTTTCCTATTTTGTTGCATTACAACCTGTAATTTAAATTGCTTTTATTTGGATTTCATGTAATGTACATACACAAAATAGTCCAAATTGGGGAAGTGAAATGTAAAAAATAATTCAAAAAAATAAAAAACATAAAAGTGGTGTGTGCAAATGTATTCACCCCCTTTGCTCCTCAGCACCCGAGAGGGTAGGCTACCGGCAGTGGTGTAGGCCTAGTGGTGTAGGCCATTTGCCGATTGCCATTGATTAGGTCTATATTGATTTGGCCTATATTGATTAGCTCTGTATTGATTAGGCCGATATTGATTAGGCCTATATTAATTAGGCCTATATTGACTAGGCCGATATTGATTAGGCCCATATTGATTAGCTCTGTATTGATTAGGCCTATATTGATTAGGCCCATATTGATTAGGCCCATATTGATTAGGCCTGTATTGATTAGGCCCATATTGATTAGGCCCATATTGATTAGGCCTATAATGATTAGGCCCATATTGATTAGGTATATATTGATTAGGCCGATATTGATTAGGCCCATATTGATTAGGCCTATATTGATTAGGCCGATATTGATTAGGCCTATATTGATTAGGCCTATATTGATTAGGCCCATATTGATTAGGCCTGTATTGATTAGGTCTATATTGATTAGGTCTATATTGATTAGGCCTATATTGATTAGGCCCATATTGATTAGGTCTATATTGATTAGGCCCATATTGATTAGGCCTATATTGATTAGGCCCGTATTGATTAGGTCTATATTGATTAGGTCTATATTGATTAGGCCCGTATTGATTAGGCCCATATTGATTAGGCCTGTATTGATTAGGCCTATATTGATTAGGCATACATTAATTGATGCGTCTTGCTGACAAATTGAGCTTTTGTTTTGCCTGAAAAGTTGAAATGGGTCTGGAACTGTCCTGGGGGAAACGGCATGGTCATCCTAACCCAGATGGTTAATTTACTAGACTTGGCTACAATGTGTATTACTATGCTCTTCAAACAGGCCTACCGGTAGGCAGAGATGTAAAATAGGTGGTTAAACTCTGATTGCCGGTCACGGTCTAAAAAGTACTGTTCCCTATACTTTCAATTCATTTTTCTGAAAAAGGTGGTTAAACTGTGTTTACTTGCGTTTACACTCCACTAGGCCTACACCACTGCCGGTAACCGACCCTCCACTAGGCCTACACCACTGCCGGTAACCGACCCTCCACTAGGCCTACACCACTGCCGGTAGCCTACCCTCCACTAGGCCTACACCACTGCCGGTAGCCTACCCTCCACTAGGCCTACACCACTGCCGGTAGCCTACCCTCCACTAGGCCTACACCATTGCCGGTAGCCTACCCTCTCGGGTGCTGAGGAGTATTTTTCTCCACTTTGCTGAGGAGTATTTTTCTCTGATCATAAAGGAGTAATAAAGGCCTAGTTCAATAATTTTGTGGAAAATGTGGTTTTATATGTACAGTTGAAGTCAAAAGTTTACATACACCTTAGCCAAATACATTTAAACTCAGTTTTTTACAATTCCTGACATTTAATCCTAGTAAAAATTCCCTGTCTTAGGTCAGTTAGGATCACCACTTTATTTTAAGAATGTAAAATGTCAGAATAATAGTAGAGATAATTATTTATTTCACTTCAATTTCTTTCATCACATTCCAAGTGGGTCAGAAGTTTACATACACTCAATTAGTATTTGGTAGCATTGCCTTTAAATTGTTTAACTTGGGTCAAACTTTTCGGGTAGACTTCCACAAGCTTCCCACAATAAGTTGGGTGAATTTTGGCCCATTCCTCCTGACAGAGCTGGTGTGACTGAGTCAGGTTTGTAGGCCTCCTTGCTCGCACATGCTTTTTCAGTTCTGCCCACAAATTTTCTATGGGATTGACGTCAGGGCTTTGATGGCCACTCCAATACCTTGACTTTGTTGTCCTTAAGCCATTTTGACACAACTTTGGAAGTATGCTTGGGGTCATTGTCCATTTGGAAGACCCATTTGCAAGATTTAACTTCCTGACTGATGTCTTGAGATGTTGCTTCCCTCTCATGATGCCATCTATTTTGTGAAGTGCACCAGTCCCTCCTGCAGCAAAGCACCCCCACAACATGATGCTGCCACCCCCGTGCTTCACGGTTGGGATGGTGTTCTTCGGCTTGCAAGCCTCCCCCTTTTTCCTCCAAACATAACAATGGTCATTATGGCCAAACAGTTCTATTTTTGTTTCATCAGACCAGAGGACATTTCTTCAAAAAGTATGATCTTTGTCCCCATGTGCAGTTGCAAACCGTAGTCTGGCTTTTTTATGGCGGTTTTGGAGCAGTTTCCTCCAGCATCTTCACAAGGTCCTTTGCTGTTGTTCTGGGATTGATTTGCACTTTTTGCACCAAAGTATGTTCATCTCTAGGAGACAGAACTCGTCTCCTTCCTGAGCGTATGACGGCTGCGTGGTCCCATGGTGTTTATACTTGCGTACTATTGTTTGTACAGATGAACGTGGTACCTTCAGGCGTTTGGAAATTTCTCCCAAGGATGAACCAGACTTGTGGAGATCTACAATTTATTTTCTGAGGTCTTGGCTGATTTCTTTTGATTTTCCCATGATGTCAAGCAAAGAGTCACTGAGTTTGAAGGTAGGCCTTGAAATACATCCACAGGTACACCTCCAATTGACTCAAATTATGTAAATTAGCCTATCAGAAGCTTCTAAAGCCATGACATAATTTCTGGAATTTTCCAAGCTGTTTAAAGTCACGGTCAACTTAGTGTATGTAAACTTCTGACCCACTGGAATTGTGATACAGTGAATTATAAGTGAAATAATCAGTCTGTAAACAATTGTTGGAAAAATTACATGCACAAAGTAGATGTCCTAACCGACTTGCCAAAACTATAGTTTGATAACAAGAAATTTGTGGAGTGGTTGAAGAAGGAGTTTTAATGACTCCAACCTAAGTGTATGTAAACTTCTGACTTCAACTGTATATATATATATATATATATATATATATACCAGTACCAGTACCAGCAACATCTGAAGACATCAGTCAGGAAGTTGTATCTTGGTCGCATATACACAGTACCAGTCAAAAGTTTGGACACACGTACTCATTCCAGGGTTTTTATTTGTACTATTATCTATGTTGCAGATTGATAGTGAACAAAACTATGAAATAACACATAAGGAATCAAGTAGTAACCAAAAAAATTGTTGAACAAATCAAAATATATTTCAAATGTGAGATTCTTCAAAGTAGACACCCTTTGCCTTGATGACAGCTTTGCACACTCTTGGCATTCTCTCAACCAGTTTCATAAGGTAGTCACCTGGAATGCATTTCAATTAACAGGTGTGCCTTGTTAAAAGTTAATTTGTGGAATTTCTTTCCTTCTTATTGCGTTTGAGCTAATAATTTGTGTTGTGACAAGGTAGGCAAGGTAGGGGTACAGAAGACAGCTCTATTTGGTAAAAGACCAAGTCCATATTATGGCAAGAACAGCTCAAATAAGCAAAAAGAAATGACAGGCCATCATTACCTTAAGACATGAAGGCAGTCAATCCGGAAACGTTTCTTCAAGTGCAGTTGCAAAAACCATTTGGCGCTATGATGAAACTGGCTCTCATGAGGACCGCTACAGGAAAGGAAGACCCAGAGTTACCTCTGCTGCAGAGGATAAGTTCATTAGAGTTACCAGCCTCAGAAACTGCATGAATTAGGCCTTCATGGTCAAATTGCTGCAAAGAAACCACTACGAAAGGACACCAATCAGAAGAAGAGACTTGCTTGGGCCAAGAAACACGAGCAGTGGACATTAGACTGGTGGAACTCTGTCATTTGGTCTGGAGTCCAAATTTGCCATTTTTGGTTTCAACCATTGTGTCTTTGTGAGACGCAGAGTAGCTGAACGAATGATCTCTGCATGTGTGGTTCCCACCGTGAAGCATGGAGGAGGAGGTGTGATGGTGTGGGGGTGCTTTGCTGGTGACACTGTCAGTGATTTATTCAGAATTCAAGGCACACTTAACTTCTTAGGGAGCAGCTGCATAGGTGACGGTTTTGGAGAGTCTGGCGTGCCCAAAGTAAAATGCCTGCCACTCAGGCCCAGAAAATAGGATATGCACATAATTAGTACTATTGGATAGGAAACACTCTGACGTTTCTAAGAGTGTTAAACTACTTAGGGAGTGGTGGGGCTCTAGACAATCCATGGTTCTTTTGTTAGAAAAAGTCATTTATTATATCCATAAATCTCCGTTTGGTTGGTGCGTTATGTTCAGAAAATCCAACGCCGAATCGCCCATTGAAACGTGAAGAGAACGCGTTCAAATATACCTATAAACTTTTCCTAAACAAATCAAATACCAGTTAAAATGCATTCTTAACTATCCTTTTATGAATATGAGCGATAATATGAGCAATAATATTCACTCGGATGGTCACCTAAACGTTATATAAGTAAAATAAAGTGGGGCGCGCAGCCAGAATCACGCACGAGAAAACTTGTTGACATCTGAGCTACCTCGGCCATTTCCTGTACCTATTCTTCCTGCTTCTTCCAATCTCTCTGAGGCTTTATATATAGACTGTTGACATCTAGTGGAAGCCATAGGTACTGAAATCTTGGAGCTGCTTGCCATAGAACTCAATAGGGAGACTGTCAAACAGAGCCAATGTGACAAAAAACAGTAATTCCGGATAGATGTTTCTCGGGTTTTCGCCTGCTATTTCTGTTCTGTTACACTCACAGACATTATGTTAACACTTTTAGAAACTTCAGAGTGTTTCCTATCCAATAGTACTAATTATGTGCATATCCTATTTTCTGGGCCTGAGTGGGAGACATTTTACTTTGGGCACGCCAGACTCTCCAAAACTGTCACCTCGGGAACCGCTCCCTAAGAAGTAAAAATAATGTCTGTGAGTATAACAGAACTGATGTAGCAGGCGAAAACCCGAGGAAAATCCATCCGGATTTGCAGTTTTTTTTGTAAATGCCCATCTTCTCCATTGTGCCTATTGCATACAATCTCATGCCTTATGCCTATTGCATACAATCCTATTGCATACAATCTTATGTAGTACCTATGGCTTCCACTAGATGTCAACAGTCAACAGTCAAAGACTGGGAATTCTAGGAGTGACCAGAACGGATAGGGACAGGAAGAAGCCAGAGGACCACTTTTGTAAACAAGGTTTGACGCCGCGAGATTGTGAACGCGCACCACTTTATTTTTCTTTCCTATCGTTCACGTTATCGTCCGGTTGAAATATTACAGCAAAAATACACAAAGGGATACCTAAGGATACATAAAAAATGATGTTTGATTTGTTTGTAGAAAGTGTATAGGTATAATTTGAACGTGTTCTCTTCACGGTTCAATGGGCGACTCAACGGTGGATTTTATGATAATAATGCGCCAACCAAACGGAGATTTATGGATATAATAAATGACTTTTTCTAACAAAAGAACCATTGGATGTCTTCGTTGGACACTTGGGAAGCCCTCAGCAGAAGTTCTTCGAAAGGTAAGGGATTTTATATTAGCGATTTTATGCGTTTTTTGAGACGCGCTTTGGTTATGGATTTATGCTAATGAATAAAATATGAGAGGGGCTATCCTCAAACAATCAAATGTTGTGCTTTCGCCATAAAGCCTTTTTGAAATCTGACAATGCTGTGATATTGCCAAGAATCAGAGCTTTTGATGACTATGCAACACTGGTATATTGATGAATGTTTAATAATTCAACTTTTGGATTTTGAATTTGACGCCTCACATTTCCCCGGGTAGTGTCGCTAGCGCCCCACTGCTCCCTAAGTAGTTAATCAGCATGGCTACCACAGCATTCTGTAGCGATACGCCATCCCATCTGGTTTGCGCTTAGTGGGACTATCATTTGTTTTTCAACAGGACAATGACACAACACACCTCCAGGCTGTGTAAGGACTATTTGACCAAGAAGGAGAGTGATTGAGTGCTGCATCAAATGATCTGGTCTCCATAGTCACCCAACCTCAACCCAATTGAGATGTTTTGGAACGAGTTGGACTGCAGAGTGAAGGAAAAGCCGCCAACAAGTGCTCAGTATATGTGGGAATGCCTTCAAGACTGTTGGAAAAGCATTCCTCATGAAGCAGGTTGAGAGAATGCCAAGAGTGTGTAAAGCTGTCATCAAGCCATAGGGTGGCTTCTTTGAAGAATCCCAAATATAAAATATATTTTGGTTTGTTTAACACTTTTTTGGTTACTACATGATTCCATATAGTACAATGTAGAAAATAGTCAAATAAAGAAAACCCCTTGAATGAGTATGTGTGTCCAAACTTTTGACTGGTATTGTGTTTAAAAAAAAAATACCAGTGGGTGCTGCACCACCCTCAGCACCCTACTTCTCCCGGCTATGCCTGAGAATACACATTCAGAGCCATTGCAAAACTTGACTCCAAGCAGTCCAAATCTTTTTATTTTTCTGCTTGAGCTCTATGCATATTGAAAACAGGCTTAGAGGTCTTTCATATTGCCTGCCTATTTTTAATTCTAAAGCGGGGGATTGGTCACACTTCGTCTCATTAGCATGGGGAGCTGTGGGTTATAACTCTTCCGCCACGGCAGGATGTGGAGCTGTGTGGAAGGAAAGCGGGAGGCAACAAGCGCGCCTGCTTGACTTTCAGCACAGTTCAGAGAAGCTGATGTTGTTGCTGTTGAGAGGAGGCATTTTCACCATTTGAGGTTATCTAATCTGTTTAGTAAAAGTGAAGCGGCTTGGCTTTGTAAAACTAACCAACTAACCTGCGGGTTTTGAAAATGATGCGTGGCATTTTAACAGGTTGGCATCGGTGGATTTTTGGATTCATTATACTACAAATGTTATTTGTCTCCCTGGCTGAGTCTGAGGGAAATACTCTGAAATACCAGACCAACGAGGAGCGAAGTCCAGGAACAGTGATTGGAAACCTAGCCAAGGACATGTCCTTGAGTCGCTCTTTTAGCTCCAAGACTAATTTTAGAATGATGAAACAATTCAACAATTCTTTTATCAGGGTGAGAGAAAGCGACGGGGAGCTTACTGTCGGGGAAAGGATTGACAGAGAGAGAATCTGCAGGCACACTTCACAGTGTCTCATCACTTTTGATGTTGTCAGTTTTTCAAAAGAGAGGTACAATTTGATTCATGTCGAGGTGGAGGTAAAAGACATTAATGATAACTCTCCGGAGTTTCCAAACAAGGAATCAACATTGGAGATCTCTGAGAATGCTGATGTGGGCTTCCGTATTTCTTTGGACCCAGCCGAGGACGCAGACGTCGGATCAAACTACATCCAAAGCTATCAAATTTCTGTCAACAGTCATTTTTCCATTGATGTGCTTTTGAGAGCAGATGGGGTTAAATATGCGGAGTTGGTGCTAATGAAAGAGTTAGACCGGGAGACTCAGTCATCTCATACGATGGAGCTTATTGCCACCGACGGAGGAAACCCATTTAGCTCGGGTTCAACAAAAATAACAGTAAAAGTGACAGACTTTAATGACAACCGTCCTGTTTTTGACCAGAATAATTTCTCGGTCACTTTGCCCGAGGACGCACCGGTTGGATTCATTTTATTGGACTTAAATGCAGTTGATCCAGATGAGGGTTTAAACGGAGAGGTGGTCTATGGATTCGGAAAACAGGTTTCTGCGGAGATCCGCGTACTTTTCGAAGTGTACAGTAAATCCGGGCGCCTAACGCTCAAGAACCCAGTAGATTTTGAGACCAAGAAAACATATGAGTTAGACGTGCAGGCGACTGATCTAGGAGCCAACCCGATCCCCGCCATCTGTAAAATAATAATTAATGTCAAAGACGTTAATGACAATGCCCCAGAAATCAGTATTACGCCAATGACCTCCATCTCAACAGGCATCGCATATATCAGCGAGACCGCAGACAAGGACAGCCTAGTGGCGCTGATCAGCACCGCGGACAGGGACTCAGGCGTAAACAGCCAGGTCCATTGCACCTTATATGGGCACGACCATTTCAAACTTAAACAGGCCTATGAGGACAGCTACATGATTGTCACCGCAGCAGCCCTGGACAGGGAAAAGATCAGCGAGTACAATTTAACTGTGATGGCTGAAGATTTCGGGTCACCTCCATTGAGAAAAATCACACAATACACCATAAGGCTAAGCGACGAGAATGACAACGCCCCACACTTTACTAAACATGTCTATGAAGTTTCTGTCGTAGAAAATAATGCACCAGGGGCATATATTACAACTATTGAGGCCAGAGATGCAGACTTGGGGACTAATGGCAAAATTACATACAGACTATTAGACAGTGTTATAATGGGATCACCTGTCAACACGTTTGTATCTCTAAATGCAATCTCTGGTTCAATATATGCACTGAGAAGCTTCAACTATGAAGTCATGAAACATCTGGAGGTACACGTCCAGGCAAGTGATGGGGGCTCACCCCAGCTTCAGAGCAGTGCCATCATCAATCTAAAAATTGTTGATCAGAATGACAACGCTCCGTCTATCATAGAGCCCGTCCTTAATAAGGGATCTGCTGAGGTTTTCCTGCCAAAACATGCACCTGCAGGTTATGTTGTAACCCAGATAAACGCCATGGATGCTGATGAAGGCATAAACGCGCAGCTGTCTTATAATATCACAGAGGGAGGACACTTGGGATTCTCCATTAACAAGGTTACTGGGAAGTTACATGTGAGTTGTGAGCTGAACTACGACCTGTCTGAAACACTGAGAGTCCTAGTGGCTGTCAACGACAATGGGACACCTTCTCTGACCTCCACAGCCACTATACACCTCACTCTTATCGAAGGCACCCCTCCCAGTGTTCCTGCTATGGTCCAAAAGGACAGCGAGGAAGTCTTTGAATGGGACATGTCCATAGCCATTATCATTGCCTTAGCAGGGAGCTGCTCCCTCCTCTTGCTAGGCATCATCCTGATCACTACCACCTGCAGTCGACACAAACGGGAGAAGAGAGAGGCGGCATGCAATGACAAAGTAGACATACAACATCTGGAGAAGGGGGAGAGCAGCCATATTGATTCATTGATCACCAACCACAAAAGCAATGCGTTTGATGTGCACCCTTTTCCTGAGAAAGCACTGTTGGCCTCCAGCAACACAATAAAAACAGCCCCAGGTGATGGCAGACAAGAACAAGAGTGTGACTTTGACAACAGGATAATCGAGAGTAAATTAGAGGTAAGTCATTGTGACTCACTGTATGGATTGGCTGTTTTGTTGTAGTTTTTTCCATCACAACTTCTATGTGTGAGTATTGTGTTTGCCTCTTCACAGCGTTATTCAACACTGCCCGGCTATAGAAAAGAAACCCTCCGACCCATAACCATATGGAAGGGCAATTCATTCACAACCATCTCAGCCAGAGATCCTCAGTTCAGTGGGAAGGACAGTGGGAAAGGAGACAGTGACTTTAACGACAGTGACTCTGACATCAGTGGAGATGGACACAAAAAAGACTCCCCACCGATAAACAGTAAGTACAACTAATCAATCACAGGATGTTCATGTGATTTTAGACACAGTAATGTGTCACAATGATGAGACATTATTAAATAATCCATAAAAGGCACCACCCTCTGTGATGTTCTCAAGCTCTTTATGGTCAGATATTAAATGATAATGGTGTATCATAAAATCCAGGCTATTATACCCCAACATGTGCAGCACGGTTCACCAAGGGCTAACAGTTTTGGTTGTTGTGTTTTTTCCACAGGTCTCTGGGCCTGCACCAGTGAGTGTAAAATCCTAGGCCACTCAGACCGCTGCTGGAGTCCCTCAGCCTCTAGACCCAACACCAACCTCTCCCACGGACCACACCTCTCAACCTTCTCCAAGACAGCCTCGTTGCCACGGAACACTCTGCAAAGAGACACCTACTACCAACAGGCTCACCTACCCAAGACCAACGGTCTGCAAAGCGTCTATGAAAAAGTCCAGCACCAAGAATTTGATTATATTCTGGTTTGTCCACCAACACCAGCCAGGATACTAGAGACTGGTGAGATCTCCCTCCCGGAGTATGGACACTGTTAAATGAAATGGACAATAATCAAAGCTAGTCTAATGAGTAATATGCATCTTTATATACTGTATAGCCTATTGTTTCAATGTTAGTGTTACGGTAAGTGTTTTGTGTGATTGGTCCCATATACTGTATACTGTATGACTGTTTATTGTATAATGTGTCAAATGCAAGAT
Organism: Hucho hucho; assembly: GCA_003317085.1. Lineage (NCBI taxonomy): Eukaryota > Metazoa > Chordata > Actinopteri > Salmoniformes > Salmonidae > Hucho > Hucho hucho. Next base: position 51,456 of record QNTS01003323.1, on the reverse strand, counting down.
GTTGTACATTAAGAATATATTTTTCATAATGATTCAATGTAAAACTACAATTGTATTATACATTTGGAAGAGCATGTTTGAACTTTTACTATTTAAAGGCATGGCCATTGGACCTTTAGGCTGAAAAGACCCTTTGTCAAGTGGAAAACAATCAGTATCAAATATGAATATGTTTGTAGTAAATTTTGTCACTAAATCGCACAAATAAATATTTGAAACCAAATTATTGTTCTGTATGTAAAAAAAACCAGCTTAAATCAACAGCGTGCTTCCATACATTCATTTTGTTTAATTGAGTGAGAAATCAGCTCATGCAGTAGGTTACGACAGGCAATATAATGCCTGATAGCAACGTTAAGTTACATTTCAGTTACATTACGTTGCTTAACTTCATCCAAATTAGATAAGGCATGATTTCAGCAGAGGTTGCAACTTGAAAAGCTAAATGACCAACATTACATGCCTGCTGTATGGTGTTGATCCTTGTCTAATAAGTCTCAGAGGCATTGTGTTTCCTATCCTCATCAGAAAATATTGATAAAGCACACAGAATCATCTCAATTAGCCAGCTCAGTGCTTCCCTACAGTTTGCATGAGGGATAATACACACTCTATGCTTAGCAAAGGATCTTCCCTGAAACAGTGATAGGCCAGAGCCAAACTACAGTGATAAATTAAATACAAAATGTTATTGGTCACATGCGTTGAATACAACAAGTGTAGACTTTACAGTCAAATGCTTAGTTACGAGATCAACAGTGCAGAGTTATAAAAGTAATCCAAATATTTGTTACACAAAAAAGTAATTAGTAACGTAATAAAAACAATAACGAGGCTCTATACAGTGAGCTCCAAAGGTATTGGGACAGTGACACATTTGCTGTTGTTTTGGCTCTGTACTCCAGCACGTTGGAATGATTAAATGACTACAAGGTTAAGGTGCAGACTGTCAGCTTTAATTTGAGGGTATTTTCATCCATATCGGGAGAACCGTTTAGAAATTACACCACTTTTTGTGCATTGGACAAATTAACTTATATGTGTAATAAAGTAGTCAACAGTTTAGTATTTGGTCCCATTTTACTAGCACACAATGTTTACATTAAAATTGTGACTCTACACACTTGTTGGATGTTTCTACGACCGGTACCAAGGCCACTTGTTTCGACGACTGGTACCAAGGCCCTTTGTAGGGTCATGTGAAGGTTTCACATGACCCTACAAAGGGCCTTGGTACCGGTCGTAGAAACAAGTGGCCTTGGTACCGGTTGGTTGTATTTCAGACTATTTTGTGCCCAATAGAAATATTTATTGTATCATTTTGGAGTAACAGACGCACAAATATCATACCACCAAACATTTATTTGGGGGGGGGGGGTATGAAATTTGTGCGTCTGGGATTTTCTCACTCATCATTATTCACAATTCATTCAGGACTATCCCTAATCAAGTGTTTAGAAAAATATTCTATTCTTATTTACAATATAAGTGGCTCCAAAATGATACAATACATTATTTACCATTCATTTCTATAGTTATCACCTCTGAGGGAGCAGGATGGCTCTATAGTTATCACCGCTGAGGGAGCACGATAACTCTATAGTTATCACCTCTGAGGGAGCAGGATGACTCTATAGTTATCACCTCTGAGGGAGCAGGATGACTATAGTTATCACCTCTGATGGAGCAGGATGGCTCTATAGTTATCACCT
>QNTS01003323.1:34303-48325 GCA_003317085.1 Hucho hucho | reverse complement strand
TGAGGGAGCAGGATGACTCTATAGTTATCACCTCTGAGGGAGCAGGATGGCTCTATAGTTATCACCTCTGAGGGAGCAGGATGGCCCTATAGTTATCACCTCTGAGGGAGCAGGATGGCTCTATAGTTATCACCTCTGAGGGAGCAGGATGACTCTATAGTTATCACCTATTGAGGGAGCACGATAACTCTATAGTTATCACCTCTGAGGGAGCAGGATGACTCTATAGTTATCACATCTGATGGAGCAGGATGGCTCTATAGTTATCACCTCTGATGGAGCAGTATGGCTCTATAGTTATCACCTCTGAGGGAGCAGGATGACTCTATAGTTATCACCTCTGAGGGAGCAGGATGGACATATGGAGTGGCTAGACATTTAATCACATGAAATTCCAATTTAAGGTTTTGGAGACTGACACATTCTTCTGAACCATAATAAGCCATGCCTGATTAGAAGGCCAGATGAAAACCACACTCTGACAGCGTCGGGGTAGCCCCAATGTCACTACAATGTAATGACTAGGGCCCAGCTAGGGTAGCTTGAACCAGCTTGTTACAAAGCTAAGATTATTACCTCCTGTGCCATAAAGGTGCAGACCTCTTGGCCGAAGCTGTGGGAAACTTTAGCCTACCAGTGATTACTTAGCTGAATTTCTTGTGGATTAATTCCATGAACACCTGTAACAGTAACATCCAAGTTTATCTCATTAGTGCAGACCATTAAGACCTGACACACCAACCCTATACCAAAACAGCTCTGAAAAGTGATAGCCTGTAGCCTGGCTGTTGTATGTGTATTAACCTCATGCTTCAACTTGTTGAACTACATGGACCGACAACAAACCATCAAAGAACACCACCATGTTCTGAAGACTCCATATAAATTCACTGCAATTACGTTTTGCTGCCAAAGCACTGTTTTCTCAGCCATCTTCATTTCTCTTTCCCTCCACCAGTGTCACGTCAGGTCACTCACAATGAAGTTTTGAAACTGGACTTGAGGCCATTTTCGACCAACATAATCAACATCGGTGGCCAATATACAGATGGCATCATGGGCAAGACTTCAGAAAAAGTCCAAATTGCACCGGATTTTGAACAATGCCTACCACCTGTGTGACAACCCTCCCACTCTGTCTGCCAAAATCTTTCTTTATGCTCTTTTTTTTTTTTTTTCGTTTTTTTTATTTATCTGTTTTTTTACCAGGTAAGTTGACTGAGAACACATTCTCATTTACAGCAACAACCTGGGGAATAGTTACAGGGGAGAGGGATGAATGAGCCAATTGTAAGCTAGGGATGATTAGGTGACCACGATGGTATGAGGGACAGCTTGGGAATTTAGTCATGACACCTGTTTAATGTCCCATCCGAAAGACGGCACCCTACACAGGGCAATGTCCCCAATTACTGCCCTGGGGCATTGGGATATTTTTTTTAGACCTGAGGAAAGAGTGCCTCCTACTGGCCCTCCAACACCACTTCCAGCAGCATCTGGTCTCCCATCCAGGGACTGACCAGGACCAACCCTGCTTAGCTTCAGAAGTAAGCCAGCAGTGGGATGCAGGGTGGTATGCTGCTGGGTATATTTGTTTTCCTTATTAGGATGTCGGTGGGCGGAGCCGGGAGGGTCATCAGCCCGGGTGTGTCCCGGGATGGGCCCGGGTGTGTCCCGGGATGAATACACCTCTTCCCCATTCATTGAGGAGACTCTCTCCATGCAGACACACTGTTGGATGTGGCATTTTTGTGGCATTTTTGTTTGTTTGTTTGCTTGTTTGTTTGTTTGTTTGCTTGCTTGTTTGTTTGTTTGCTTGCTTTGGCACCTTTCAACACCCCTCATTATCACAGCTATGCATGCAACCACTCACTTACACTACTGATTACTGACTACACACACCATTGTTAACTGTATATAGGTTACTTCAGTAATTAAATATATTTTTGTTATTCCTTATCTCCATGTTGTCTCCCTTTTTGTTACGGGCTTCGAGCCGCTTCGTGAAACCTGTAAGTAGCCTAATAATTCCAGTAGACCAATAATTCCAGTAGCATAATAATTTCAGTAGCCCAATAATTCCAGTAGCCTAATAATTCCAGTAGCATAATAATTCCAGTAGCCTAAAAATTCCAGTAGCCTAAAAATTCCAGTAGTTTAATCATTTCAGTAGCCTAATAATTCCAGTAGACCAATAATTCCAGTAGACCAATAATTCCAGTAGCCTAAAAATTCCAGTAGCCTAAAAATTCCAGTAGCCTAAAAATTCCAGTAGTTTAATAATTCCAGTAGCCTAACAATTCCAGTAGTTTAATAATTCCAGTAGCCTAATAATTCCAGTAGTTTAATAATTCCAGTAGTTTAATAATTCCAGTAGCCTAATAATTCCAGTAGTTTAATAATTCCAGTAGCCTAATAATTCCAGTAGTTTAATAATTCCAGTAGTTTAATAATTCCAGTAGCCTAATAATTCCAGTAGCATAATAATTCCAGTAGCCTAATAATTCCAGTAGCCTAACAATTCCAGTAGCTTAATAATTCCAGTAGCCTAATAATTCCAGTAGCCTAATAATTATAATTCCAATACATTTTCCTGGGCGTTGTAGTCCATTATATTATTTTGAGTTTGCAAAGTTTGAATTGCAAACGAATTATGATTTTCTCATGGGCCTTTGCTTTGATATTGACTGTGTGCATTGTTGCTCACTTAGCATTCTGACCTTTCTAAAGGCATTCAGTATCAAGGCACAAGGCGAGACCCAGATGCAGACACAGGAGGCAGATGGTTGGAGTCTTACAATGTTTATTAATCCAAAGGGGTAGGCAAGAGAATGGTCGTGGACAGGCAAAAAGGTCAAAACCAGATCAGAGTCCAGGAGGTACAGAGTGGCAGACAGGCTCGTGGTCAAGGCAGGCAGAATGGTCAGGCAGGCAGAGTCCAGAAACAGGCAAGGGTCAAGACCGGGAGGACTATCAAAAGAGAATCGAAAAGGAATACGGGAAAAACACGCTGGTTGACTTGACTAAACATACAAGACGAACTGGCACAGAGAGACAGGAAACACAGGGATAAATACACTGGGGAAAATAAGCGACACCTGGAGAGGGTGGAGACAATCACAGGAACAGGTGAAACAGATCAGGGCGTGACTGTCAAGGCTGTGGTTCCGTAGTGGAATGGAGTCAGGCGCAGGAGGTCGAGATGCGTGTGAAAGGTAATTTAATAAAGCCACCAGTCAACAGTACAAACACATGCTGGTGAGGCAAATACCCACACCACCAAAAATAACGGGCGAACAAACAACCCGGAACAACGAGAACCAAAACATACCATCCCTCAGTACACAGACTGGGAAACTACAATAAACACTGACAATCATGCACAAGGGAAAGAGGGGAAGGAAAGAATATATGCAGGAGCGTGATTGGGAGATAATTAACATCAGGTGTATACAATAAAGAAAACCAAAGGACACACGAAAAAAGGGGAGCGGTGATGTTTAGAAAACCGGTGACTTCGACCGCCGAACACCGCCCGAACAAGGAGAGAGACAGTGACATACAGTTCGTTGGCTGCAAAGCCTCCTGTTGGTCGTCTCTTGAGATTTGGGGTTGCGGCTCTCGTCGCCGGGGCAGTGTTGATGCTTTGCGGATCCGTTGGAGCTTTTTACCTTTCGGAAAGTCAGTGACAAAAATGTAAGACTTAATTTATCCTTCATGTGCCTCAATATGGGTAATTTTATTATGTAATTTACCGTTTAAAATGCAGACGAGACAGGTAAATCTACCTCAACGTCAGGTGGGAGGAGTTTCGATGGTCTACCTGTAACCCTGGGACCGAGTGGTATGCTGCAGTCGCTGCACCTTTTTCAGTGTCAAGCACAGTAGAAAATAGAAAAATATGATGTCTTAGTTAACACATCTCTGCATAATGTCTATTATTCATCATAAAACCCCTATGCAATGTATCTAATATAGCCTGGCAGTGGATGGTGTGTTGGGCATTGGAAATTACATTTGGATTTGCTGGTCGAAATCTTATTTAAACATCTGTTAAATAATGACATTATTTCTATACCAACCTATTGAATTTCACATTAGAATCACATAGCTTTTAATGTGAATATTTTGGGCATGTAACTCAGGCCTGGTGGTGGTGACTGTCTCATTAGAGGTACTTGAATATTTATTTCTGTAATAATGGGCTCACCTGTAGGGCAAAACATCTCAGGATAGATCCATGTCAAGGCCCTGCTGCCCTCCCTCTGAGACGTTCTATTCAAATCAGCTGTGTGATTGGACTACACATCATACGGTCTTTTAAGTGCTGCACAGGAGAACACAAGGAGGGAGGCAGTTTGAAGTATTGGGTCATGGCAGGACTTTGCAGTGAAGATTATTGGCAGAAAGCCTCCTGCCATGTCTCCAGCTATTGAAATTGTAGGTTTGGGTTCTACAAATAGGGGATTTGACCATGTGTAGTTGATAGCTGGCAAGTTAGATATGTTATTTTTAGTGTTTACTGTATGTATTATGCATAACCTTGAATATCCCTGTAACTTTCAATTTTTTACATCTCATTAGGTGTACAATGTACATTACAGTATGAGCGTTAATGGAAAGGTGGAGGAGGGGTCCATGGAAATCGATTCCAGTAATAATCTGGAAAGGTTCCGAACTGGGAGTGTGTAGAAATGACGAGGCGTTGGAGACTTTCATACTGTGAGTGGTCCTTATTTTCTCTTTGAAGTAGTTCAACTGAAAGTTGGCATGTGTAGAAAAGTTGTGAGTGTAAATATCTCATCTCTGTGACTCCTGATTCAGGGAATCACAGGAATCCAGTTCTCTGGAGGGGAGAAGTGTTATATTAAATCTCAAATCAAAGCCAACATTCCAGAGGTCAAGACGCTCAACAAGGAGTCACTGATGTTTGACCTGGTACTGTGAGCTTTACTAAACATAACTAAAACATAATGTTATAACTGAACATATTACTAACTTTATGCAAAAGTAGACCCCCCCCCCTCTGGATACTCAAGGACATGTCAATAATTCATTAGTCGATTGGGCTTTACAGAAACAAATAAAAGTTGAAATGGAATGACATTTTAATGCCGATTTGATAAGCCTGTGGACATAATGTAGGATTAATGGCCTGATGAGGTGTCTTTCGCCCAGTCAGGAAGACGAAATAATGGCAGTAAAGTTTGACAAGAAGTCTCTGATCTGGGTAGCTGCTGACCGGCCCCTGAAGAACAGCAGCTTCCTCAGCACCAAGATCCTGGACGTCTGTGGAGACCTGCCCATCTTCTGGCTCCAACCCACATATACTAAAGGTTCCTCTCTCATGGCTCCTGCTATTCACATGGCTCAGTGATAGAATAATAACCAGCACAAAGTTAGGAGATGTACTGTAGAACAGGAGTTCATTGTTCTAGAATGTGATAGAGATATAGTTGTTATATAACGAGATTATAGATTGTGTTAGAGATATTCAGGAAACTGAGATTATAGATTGTGATAGATATATAGTTGTTATATAATGAGAATATATATTGTGATAGAGATATTCAGGTAAATGAGATTATAGATTCTGATATAGATATTCAGGTAACTGAGATTATAGATTGTGATAGAGATATTCAGGTAACTGAGATTATAGAGATTCTGGAGCGGCACCTGAAACAGCGTTTTACACCACCATCAACAAAACACCAAATTATGGAATTTCTCATCGACAAATGATGTCGCATCCCTCCAATAGAGTTCCAGACACTTGTAGAATCTATGCCAAGGTGCATTGAAGCTGTTCTGGTGGCTCATGGTGACCCAACGCCCTATTAAAACACTTTATGTTGGTGTTTCCTTTATTTTGGCAGTTACCTGTCGTTATTATAGAATGAGATGTGATAGAATGTAAACGAGTTACCTGTAGTTGTTATAGAATGAGATGTGATAGAGATGTGACAGGAGTGTTGTAGAACAGGGAATCCTCATTTACAGTATAACTGTCCTGATCATCCACCTAATAGTAAACACAGACCAGTCAGTGAGCTGTAAACATTATTTACATGCTTTTACCATTCCGATTTGTGTTTCAAAAGTTAGTGAGACACCCTGAACACACTCAAGGTATTTGGAGACTTCAACAAAAGCCCCCTACTGTCTTACATAAAAAAATAATGATCTTGAAATATGCAAGGAATCCTTGATATCATTGTAACTAATTCAATTATTCAGCACGACTGAGCGAGACCGAGTGTATGTAGAATTGTGCTTGGAGGACATGTGCGGTGTCTAGTGGTTGTTGACCCAATACCCATGCCTCCTGTGGCTTCCTCTGGCTGCCTGAAACAGATGGAGAGAGGAGAACGAGAGACACACAGAGAGCCAAGTGGCAGTTTGACATGGAGGAGTTTGAGGCAGCTGCTGAGGAGAAGAACACAGTCAGCCATGCAGAGAATAGCACCTCCAAGAGAGTCACGGAGGAGCAGGAGGAGGAGAACAGTCAGCCATGCAGAGAATAGCACCTCCAAGAGAGCCATGGAGGAGCAGGAGGAGGAGGAGGAGCAGGAGCAGGAGTCCATGGGCTCATAAGCCACCGGCTCTACCTACAAGCCAGAAAATCCTACCATGTAATACTGAGAATATTGTACACTTTAAAGAGGAGTTGTTTTCTTCAAGCTTTGATTTCACCCCCCTTTTGGTTTTCTTTGTAAAACATGGTACTTCACTGAATGGTGAGTTTGGATGTCTGTGTGCTACAGTAAGTGATCTGTGCAAACCCATATTCAATGATCACACAACCGTGGGCTATGATTCAGCCCGTTAGAACCGTGGGCTATGATTCAGCCCGTTAGAACCGTAGGCTATGATTCAGCTCGTTAGAAACCGTTGGCCATGATTCAGCCCGTTAGAACCCTGGGCTATGATTCAGCCCGTTAGAACCGTAGGCTATGATTCAGCTCGTTAGAAACCGTTGGCCATGATTCAGCCCGTTAGAACCGTGGGCTATGATTCAGCCCGTTAGGAACCTTGGGCTATGATTCAGCTCGTTAGAAACCTAAAAAGAAACGATGTACTGTATATCAAGTTCACGTGAAAACATCGAGCAGACACATAAATAATTCACGTATCATTCCACAGCGCGATCAGGAGTGAGAGGAGGGTGCCATGACCTTTGACCCCATGCTAGACCACCAGGGGATTTGCTGCTCAGAGTGTCGACACAGCTACACCCACTGCCAGAGAATATGCGAACCCTTGCGCTACATCTACAGAGGCTGCCAGGTAGCTTGCCGAGTTATTCTGCCTTGCCGCTGGTGGGTGCATATTAAAAGTTGTGTCAGTAGTACTCACCCACTTTCTCAAGCCAAAAACAACAAAGGTCTTAAAGGTCATTTTCTGTAAGTCATTTAAATGCAGATATTTATTTTGTAACTTTGTATTTGGTTGTAAAAACCTGATAGAGGCAGATTAGTTATGTTGTTAGGATGAAACCGGGACTACAGCTCATGATTTAGTAAGAAAACACCAGTTAAGACAAATTTCCACCTGGACCCTTGAGGCGATGTTTAACATATACAGCACGTATACCTTCTCTGCAGGCAATACTTCTCTACAGGTAACACTTCTCTGCAGGCAATACTTCTCTACAGGTAACACTTCTCTGCAGGTAACACTTCTCTGCAGGTAACACTTCTCTGCAGGTAACACTTCTCTGCAGGTAACACTTCTCTGCAGGCAATACCGTACTTCTCTGCAGGCAATACTTCTCTGCAGGCAATACCGTACTTCTCTGCAGGCAATACCGTACTTCTCTGCAGGCAATACTTCTCTGCAGGCAATACTTCTCTGCAGGCAATACTGTACTTCTCTGCAGGCAATACTGTACTTCTCTGCAGGCAATACTGTACTTCTCTGCAGGCAATACTGTACTTCTCAGCAGGCAATACTTATAAGCAGGCAATACTGTACTTCTCAGCAGGCAAATTCTTGAAAAAAATAAAACCAGTAAAAACAAATGCAGCACAGCAGTTTGCAGCTTTTGATTTAAAATAAACATACCTTGTTTTTTTCTTTCCCCTTTCAACATATATTTTAGTAAACAAAGCCTACCAATGCTTTTATGCACAGCACTGTATTTGATGGAATGTATGGAAATGAATACAGTGATCTTTATAAATGCTTAATGAAGATAATGACTGATACGGTTATGGTGTAATGTTACCCCTGGTACTTAGTACAGTACATAGTGATTTTCATGTCGATCTATCCATTCAATGTATGTTCTGTTTCATCAGCAGTACGGGGCCCTGCAGTTAAAACTGATGTGACAGCAATGGTTACCACAATTCCCATCACAATTCAGCACCAGGTTGAAGGCAATGTAATTTGTGGACGTTGACATGTTCGTTGATGTGAACTAATGTGAAATGGGTGTCAGGGCAACCGCGAGGACATTTTGAGTAAAAATGACATTTCAGTAGAAACAACAGGAGAAAGGCATGGAGGGAGGTTAAGCAAACACATAACGTGATCACAACGTCCAGCCAGAACATTTTACCCCACCGCATCCAAGATTGGAATATATATCTTAAATGTTTCCCCATCTATAAATCAAAGGAATTCAGATGAGCCATACCTAAAGCCATATGGCACCTTCCTATATAATTGAAAAGGATCACACTGAGATCGTGTCGATGTCACACGGGATGATCCCTGCCCGTCAAATTACAACCGATGTGAAATTCCACCCGATTTGTCTGTAAAGCGCCATTGAAAGCATGTAGCAGTGTAAATAGGAAAACAAAGAGATGCTTGTCTTGGTGCAGAGGTCTTCTTTTTTTCGGGGGGGGTCGAGGTGTTTATCACATCTGCAGTGCCCCTGTGCCTCCGAAGGCTATACAATATTAATCCCCCTCCCACGTCTGCAGATGCACTTAAAGGAAGGTGACATGCATGACATATCCAGGACCTCCTGATGGCTCGTGTTCTGGAGTGCAACTGCTAAGAGAGGCCCCAAGTACCCTGAAGTGATGTAAATTTGCAGAGGGAGTCCAATTTCCATCACTGTGCTGTCACTGCCAAGGTCATTAAACTAAATCAACCCGCCGTGTGTCAAAGTCCCCTCAATAATGGAGGTATACTTGTACTGCAGATTGCAGAACCCTATTGAATCTCTGACCTGACAGCAGCAGGAGCAAGATTAGCCTCGGCTATTTCATCTCTTAGAAATCACAGCCAGAAAAGTGCGGATGAATATGAGGTTATCATAAAATAATGAATTGATCATTTTTGACTCCATTGGATGTCAGAATGATGTTAACTTTAGTAAAAAAGAAGAGTCAGACCTACTCTATATGGGACTTACGTAATTGAAGGTCAATGAAGAAGATCCTGTATACTAAAGGCTTCTACTGTCAGCCTTCTTGCACCGTGTGGATATATCATTGTTAATGAAACGACACTAGGGAAAACAAAGACAGCCAGAAAAATACCACAAGCAAAGAAAAAAAAGAAAAATAAAGCATTTATACTGAGAGAAATCCATTGCCCAGAACAACAGAAGTTATGGTATCTTCGGGCCGCGTTCTAAGAAACAAGTTTTCTTTCACCCCTCTTAGAAGAGAAATGTACCGCTGTAGAGGAGAAAGAGATGAATGTGTTGGAGGAGCAGCATCCCCAGTTTTAGACAGTGGGGCCTTTTTTTTGTCTCCCCTCTGGAGCCATGCTTACCCAGGGAGCCCTTCAGGCCAGGGAACAAACAGGCCTTTGTGAACACTGACCCACTGTGCCCAGCAGCCAGACAGCGAACCTCTACTGCCGTGCTAATGGCAACCATAGACACAGAGTCCACTGCAGCCCAGGGAGGGAGGGTGCCAGGCTTTTCTTGCATCCACCTGCACTTTGATTATCGCCCATCGAAACAAGGACAGGCTGACAGGCTTCTGACTGCAGCCATGTGAAACCGCCAGACCGCAAACTCAAAATGTCTTTTTTTTTCTTTCACAGGTATTCACAGGCACATATATATACCTCAATGTAGTACAATGTAGCTAGTAACAATTTTATTTGATACATGTGGTATTAACAACCAAGCTTTTCCACTTTCGGGAATTTGCTGAGAATATATTGGTTTGTCTGTTGGACATGGCTTCCTACTTGGGACACTGTTTGAATCAACGTTGTTTCCATGTAATTTCGATGAAATTACGTTGAACCAACGTGGAATAGACATTGAATTGATGTCTGTGCCCAGTGGGTTGTTGTTGTGTCTGACACATTAGTAGCGCGAGCCACTCTGGCAGGCATTCACTGCATTTGATTGCATGCTTGCCATTACATCCAGACATGAACAGAATAAACGGTAGTGACAGTCCGTTTTGCACCTAAGCCAGTACACAGAAAACCTTTTACATCTGCTCATTATGTTTATCCGCAAGAGAGCACTGAAATGCTTTCATTGTTAGTGGCATTTCTAGAAAAGAGCCCTGACACGACTTGATTTTTTTGCCATGGCAACATCAGCACCTAGACGTTACTTTTATTTTCTCTGGTATGGTGAGAATGAGCCTGGTTTTGGTACATGGATTAAAAGCTTTTTAATCCCATGGTTGAGTGACCACTAGCAGCTCTGCCTAGTGATCTGACTCTCCCTGCTGTTTGCAGGTCTCTCTGAAGTTTTCCTGCATTAGGCTGTAGTGGCAGCCTTCCCTCTCACTGTTTTAGCATGCAAGCCCCAAATGCCCATTAATTAAATGCCTGCTGGTTCTGTACAAGAAGTCTTGCCTTGTTTATTCCAGTCCTTTCAAATTGTATATTTCTTATATAGATCTGCTCGCATCCAACAAAAAAAACACTATTTAATGAAATGTTGCCATGCTCCTGGGTGCCAGCCTCTCTCTGTCTAATCAAATCAAATTGTAACAGATGTAGACCTTACCGTGAAATGCTTACTTACAAGACTTTAACCAACAATGCAGTTCAAGAAATAGAGTTAAGAAAATATTGACTAAATAATCTGAAGTAAAAATAAATTGAGGCTATATACAGGGGGTATCGGTACCGAGTCAATGTGCGGAGGTACAGGTTAGTCAGGGTAATTGAGGTAATATGTACATGTAGGTAGGGGTAAAGTGACTATACATAGATAGCTGTTTATTGAATGAGGTTGCATCTACAGTGTCCTTGTTTTACTGAAATGTCTAAACCTGTGTGTAGGTGGAGTGTAGGTGTAAACAGGCCATTATAGAGGACTGAAAATAACCGGGGGGGGGGGGGCGGCAGGTAGCCTAGTGGTTAGAGCGTTGGACTTGTAACCGAAGGGTTGCAAGTTCCAATCCCCGAGCTGACAAGGTAAAAATCTGTCGTTCTGCCCCTGAACAAGGCAGTTAACCCACTGTTCCCCGGGCGCCAAAGACGTGGATGTCGATTAAGGCAGCCCCCCGCACCTCTCTGATTCAGAGGGGTTGGGTTAAATGTGGAAGACACATTTCAGTTGAAGGCATTCGGTTGTACAACTGACTAATAATGGTGACTTTGACTGTATGATTGTTTTTTGAGGGGGACAACAAGAGATGGTAAGTCTGGTGAGAGTTTCCATATTACGTCTGACTACAGAGAAAGCCACAATGACAGAGGTGTGTTTTCTTTATTATACAGAGAGTGAGGGTATCACGTTTTGAGGTAAGACCCAGATACAGACAACGTTGAATTAACCACAGTTTATTCATCCAACAGGCAAAAGACAGGTCAAGGACAGGCAGGGGTCAGTAATCCAGATAGGTGGGGCAAAGGTACCGGACGACAGGCAGGCTCAGGGTCAGGGTAGGCAGAGGTCAGTAATCCAGATACGTGGGGAAAAGGTATAGGACGGCAGGCAGGCAGGCTCAGGGCAGGCAGAAAAGGTCAAAACCGGGAAAACTAGAGAACAGGAACAGTCAAGAGACAGGAACAGAGGGATAAACGCTGCTAGGCTTGACGAAACAAAACAAACTGGTAACAAACAAACAGAGAACACAGGTATAAATACACAGGGGATAATGGGGAAGATGGGCGACACCTGGAGGGGGTGGAGACAATCGAAGACACGTGAAGCAGACCAGGGTGTGACAGAGGGATTGTATAGACTTGGTTTGAGAAAGGTTTACCACCCCTAAGGACGGACACTTCCTGCTTCCTGTCTCCCTACTGGACTTCCTGCTTCCTGTCACCCTACTGGACTTGTACCTTGTTAGTAAAAAAACATTAAGAACACCACCCCACCCCTGGCCCATGTTGACTTCAATTCTTCCCACAGTTGTGTCAAGTTAGCTGGATGTCCCTTGGGTGGTTGACCATTCTTGATACACACGGGAAACGTTAAAAACCCTACAGCGTTGCAGTTCTTGACACAAACCGGTGCGCCTGGCATCTACTACCATGCCATGTTCAAAGACACGTAATATTTTGTCTTGTCAATTCACCCTCTGAATGGCACACATACACAATCCATGTCTCAATTGTCTCAGGGCTTTCCTTCTTTAACCTGCCTCATCCCCTTCATCTACACTAATTGAAGTGGCTTTAACAAGTGACATCAATAAGGGATCATAGCTTTCTCCTGGATTCACCTGGTCAGTCTGCCATGGTCAGTCTATGCCAGTCAAATGTTTTATACACTCAGTATATATTATACAATGGGGTTGTTTCTCAGGCTTTCCCAATGTGTTTGCAGAAACCTTTCCACTGGTTTTGTACTCATGTTCTAAACACACTTTAGCAGAGCAATAGATATCTCAAGGTACAAATCAAGACTTCACATGTCAAACTGTAAAGCTAGAAGGAAGCTCCTTCACACAAATATCAAGAGGCTTACAACATGAAAGAGCAAGTTGTCCAAAGCGTTGCTGGGAGTACTGACAAAGTTTATGAAGAAGAAAGTGAATGTGTTTTTAATCCTCTGCCGCACGTGCAACAATGAGAGGCTGAGTGCTTAGATATGCCACCCCTGGGGCAGGTGCTATACTTAAGTCTTACAACAGCCTCATTATCGCCTTCCACTCACATCAGGTCCTAGCAGCAGTTTGTCACAGACAGACTCCTCTCTTCCTGCCAGTAGGCATCAGACCAATACTCCTGCAACACTACTGTACATAATTACCATATGGACAGCATTTTGAGCCAGACTGAAGACTAAAAAGCCCTCCAGGCAGATTCCCTAGATAACAAAATGAATATTTTATCTCATTTCCATCTAATTTGCACCAAATTATTATACAGAAGTGAAATTTGTAATTAATTTATAGAACAGATCAAACACAGGTTCATACTTTGATTTTTTGGGGGGAGCTGTTATTTTGATACTTTTTAATCTCCACTGCTTTTCACAGCATCTCTATATATAATCAAGCACTATTATAAAACATGCTGCAAATGAATAGCTGTCAGCACACATAGAATGCTTGTCTGGGTTGTGAAAGCAGTTCCAGTGAGATGTCCCTTTACCTGCCACCCAACTGATTAATTAATTTCACACTGTTAATTAAATCCACAGTCTGGGGAGTCTCGGCGCCACCCTGGGAAACCATATCTGGGTCTTGTGTGCACAGATATTACTTAGGGAAGGTATGAGACAACTGCTCTCTGTCTCTCTCAGATGTTGACACTGATGTCACCGTCTCTGAGGACGAAAGACCATGATGTGTCTCAATGTCATCTGCCAGTCATGGCAATACACTGCAGGGGAACAGGACAGGACCACACCATTTTGCTGTGACAGGACAAGGTCCAACAATATTTGACAACAAGAGAATATGAGAGAAAAGTGGCAATCTGATACAAAATAGAAAGTTAACCAATATATTTTCAAAATAACCCCTACATGATTATAAAACACTTATAGAAAGAAAAACCCTTTATTTTAGGTGTCCACGCATAGCCGTTTATTTTAGATGTCTAAGTACAGCCGTTTATTTTCGATGTCCACGTGTAGCCGTTTATTTTCGATGTCCAAGTATAGCCGTTTATTTTCGATGTCCA
>QNTS01003323.1:0-33103 GCA_003317085.1 Hucho hucho | reverse complement strand
CCTTTATTCCCCACTAGGAACATACAGTATGTTAATCAAGAATATAATGCACAGATTGAATAGGATGTTCAAATGAGCCAGTAATTGCATAGTGATGATATAATTTAGGAGATTATGAATAAGAGTTTATACTGATGTTTGATGAGAATTGATCTGTTCCATTTCAACAGGGATCTTGTCAAGTCCCTGCGTTGACATTGATTCAGTTCAACCTGTTAGTGGTTGATATGTGGAAAATGGGCAGAAACGAGAGACAAAAGGGAGGAAAGAAACTATGTTGTGTTCTGACACTCAGGAAGAAGAAAAAAATTGGGATAACAACCAAACAAGTAATGTATAAATAGGAATGTGTTTTGACGTTTACATTCATTAAAGATCTAAAGAAAACAAGAAACTGCATGGGACCATAAGAGTGACTTCTAGAAATATCTTACAAAAATAAAATTTGTTATCCGTTATTTGATTCATGGATGCTGTTTAATATGTCTGGGTATAAATCATCATATCTCCAAAAACGGAAGGAAAATGCAATTAATTGACATCCTTATAAATAATTCCCATACTGTACATACAGTCAGGTAGAGTTACAGTATAGAAACTATCGTACAGAGCAATATTATATTCCATTAAAATGATCTGGCCCTGACAACGAATTACTCTATTTTCATAACAGGTTGAAAGCCAACTCCTCTCTCTAGAAGGCTTCCCTCTCTACGCTATTCGAGGCGGAATATAATTCCTACCTAAAATAGTTCACTAGATTGATAAGGTATTGGACGGAAGAAATACTTCCTGTCTGTACTTGCCTTGTCCTGTGACAGGACCCATCAGGTGCTCAACTATTCCCTCACCCCTCCCCTCCTTCTGACCCCATTCTGTCATCTCCGTTTCCTTATTTTCCCCACTCGCAGGTCTTTTATAAAGTGTCTCCATTCATTACACATCTAACAATGCATTACAAATAGGCCAGCATCAATCAGTCATTCAGCAGTGAAGGCAGAATCCACTGGTGTCTCTGATGCCATAGCTTAGGGAACTAAAGGAGCAACACATGTGAGAGGACGGCTTTCTCTCAGAGAGACGGAAATATACATTTGTGTCCTAATAATTTGTCACGCCCTCTCTGACACAGTTTTGATATTGAATAGGAGAACTAATTTGGTTATAAGCTTTTTCAAAATTCTCATTAAATTCTCAATACATTTTTTTTTTTATTTTTTTAAGCTAAGCAGTATTTCTATGTAATTTGGGTAATCTCTTTACAGGTGGTAAGAGCGTGTAATGCTGGATATGTGTCAAGACTAAGTGCCTTGAGGCAAAGTTTTCCAGGTAAACATGTTACAGGCCAGGGCATATCAACTTACAGTGTGTATGATATAGGTGAAACATGACGTACATAGTCGGGAGTGAGTCAAGGCCTGAGGGAACGGAGTCAGAACTGTCTGACTCTCTCTGTCTGAGTGTCTCATATCATAAGCAGATGTTCTACTGATAACAAGCTCACAACAGACAATGCCACAGGATTTGTTACTAAGCAACTCTATACCACTAATGACGATAAATTACATTGTCTATTGAATCAGAGTCTGCAGAACCAATAAAGACATTGAGGCAGAGCCTAAGACTATAAGTAATGTATAGACCCTCACGCTGAAATTACATTAATTAAATATTCATAACATTAAATAAGCCATCTTGGCAATTATTACAAGGAAACGTCCATAGACACATTAAAACTGAGCAAAAAAATAAAATAAATGCATAGAGAGAAATCTGTGCATATGTCATAGTAATATATTGTTTAAACATTCAAGTGTCCTCTTACTCAAGTGGAGGTGGGCTCATTAGCTCTAATGTTTCTGTGCTTGGAGGCTTGGTCCTGCTTCTTTGACTTCAAGACAGACTGCACCTCTTCAAGCGTCAATACTTCAGGATGTATGCACCAACAACATAGGCGTTTCTAAGGGACAGACAGAAAAAAGACAATGAGTTAGAGAGGTCCAAAGGACAACACATACTTTTTTTAATAGAGTCAACCACCAAACTATCAATGAATATGTTGTGGACAGGTGTAACATAGTTGGCCAGAGATTTTGGTTCTGGGCTGCCAAGATTACTGTCAATATGCTCAGTTTTAGTTTGTATTCTAGCACCGTAAATGCTTTTAGATTAAAATGCAAACTAGCAGCACTGTGCATGCCCTTAGATTAAACCTTAGTCATGAGTGTTGCTGATTCAGCTATGACCCGTCTGGTGTCTAGTTCAGCACTGGTCACCGTTTTCAAAGCACTGCATTCTTTACCCACCTCCTCAAGTCATCGCCGTCAAAAAGTTTAACTGTTAAAAAGTCAACGAGTCAGAAATGACTTGAACATACAGTCCATACAGCACGTGTCACATCGTCAGATTTTATCCTTTACCTACCTCTTCCTCGGTCTCGTGTGGAAGAACTGACATAACAAACAATGAGGAAGATTATATTAAAATCTTACCTTGAAACATGTTTTGAATCGTTTGCTGACCATGTACAGAGCGATGGGGTTGATGCAGGAGTTCAGCGATGCCATATTAATGCCAATATAGTCCAGGACAAGAAACACACTGAAAATGATGAGAGAGAGGATCAGGTCAGTAACACATACCACAATTGAAAACAGCAGTGACAGTCTTATGTATATTTTCTTACCTCAGTAGCTGACACCTTTTAGAATCCTTCTCATCATAAATGGTGAGTTTTAAGATTCTGCTCAGGTACAGTGGTAACCAACAGAGCGCAAACACAAGCACTAAGCAAAACACCGTCTTGGCCACTTCTCGTCTCTGGGTGAAAACAGATAAGGAGATTTATCTTGGACATTTTAATGACATCATAAAACAATACTGGCATTACAGCACTAGCACTACAATGTCTATACTGCACCATGGGCCTCCATGTCCGCTCCCGGGGAGCTACTGGGATGTGCAGGCTTTTATTCCACCCCAGCACTAACACATCTGCTTGAAATAATCAACATATCATCTTCTTCGGGGCTGGACCATGATTCGTTGAATCAGCTGTGTTACTGCTGGTCTGGGCCATGATTAGTTGAATCAGCTGTGTTACTGCTGGTCTGGAGCAGAATGCTGTACATCAAATACCTCTCTAATACCAGAGCTGTAATCACCTGTATGGTGTAGTTCCCCAGGGTATTCTCATTCTTCCTCAACATTTTCCGGGCCATCAGGGTGTAGAAGACAGCCGTGCAAGCCAGCGGCATGCAGAAGTAGAAACCGAAGAGCCACCAGTCTTTTGCTGATTTATAAAACTTATGGAAAAATCTAGTGTTTAGTATTGTGGTTTCCGGTTTTATCTACCTACTGGAATGTGATGATAAGCACACCTCACTGGCCACATTATATAATCAATCTGTCATTTTCATTTATTATCCAAAGAAAACCAAATGAAACACATTATTGACCTTTTAGTTTTCTATATTAAAGCATGTTGTCAGGACTGACATTACCTGCATGAACTGATTGGTCTGTATGGGGTGAAGCAGACATATTGTCAGATGCTGTCCTTTATACTCCATTGTTATCATATCAAAGCCGACAACTTCAGGCACAGCCAGGAATGTTGATATCACCCATATCAAAGTTATTTCCACTACTGTCCACGTTGAAACCCCAATGCCTTTGATTCGATTCCAGGATGCAACAGCTCGATACCTAGAAAATCAACAGGGAAATTATGTGGCTAGGGAGCGTTTTGTTCATAACAATAAAAAAAAAATCATATTACAATGAAAGGGAATTTCAGGGCCTACTTCAAAGAAATTTATTTGTTGAAATGTAGACATCAGCCAACTCTAACCATGTTACTCTTCTTATAACCTTTTGTATTATATTATCTGGTTCTGCCTTGTAAAATCTAAGTAATACAGTCATGTCCAACTATCTTGAAACAGAAATGTGAACTGAAGGTGTAATCCTCTCACCTGTCATTCCTGTCAATCCTCTCACCTGTCAAGCCTCTCACCTGTCAATGCTCTCACCTATCAATCCTCTCACCTGTCAAACCTCTCACCTGTCAAACCTCTCACCTGTCAAACCTCTCACCTGTCAATCCTCTCACCTGTCAAACCTCTCACCTGTCATACCTCTCACCTGTCAATGCTCAAGGCACATAAACTCAACACTGTGATTCCAACAGAGGTTTTCTGGATGAAAGGGATTAGTTTACAGAGCGCCAAACCAAACGGCCAGTCCTCAGCCATGAGCTGCAAAAACAGTCAATATTATATTACAAATAAATTTGTACTCAATAATACAAATCAGATTTGATAGATCAGGATAGACAGATCACTGCACACCACATTGGTAATAACTCACCCTGTAAGTATTGACTGGAATATCTATCACGATATGCAGCAGGTCTCCCAAAGCAAGGTTGGCAATGAAAATGTTAGGTCCACTTCTCATACATTTGTTTTCATATATGATTCTCAAGAGTGCTGAATTTCCAACTATGCCAACGATGAATACAAGAGCAGACACCACAGTACTGATGTATTTGAAAGTGTCTCTGATTCCAGTCGACACTAAGCACATGGGATGGGGTCGGCGGTTTCGTCCTGCTGTTTTGAATAAGGGAACAGAACCATTGGATTTGTGGTCCTCTGTAAGCTCTACAGCATCTGAAGAGGCAGTTGCAAAGAGTTCAATAGTAGGAGTTGGTTGTGGATTCTGATCATTGGTCGCTGCACTGACTAAAACCATTCCATTGGTAAGCAGCAGAGACAGAACAAGAGCTACAATTTCCATTGTAGATGATTTCTTCAAAAGGCCCTGCAATTTATCCCCAGGAAGTAGTCTGCAAATGAGAATGGAAATCATTACTGGACACATTACAGCCTGGAGTGATACCAAAAAATGAATCAAGTCGGTATAAAGTCCATTAATTACAACAAGAAGCATTGATGATTGTCTGTGAAATTATAGATAACATTGAAAAATGTCAGTTTACCTACTGTACACGCCAATCGATCCAGCATCAAATTATTCCTCCACAATGCAGTGCCAATTGTAGTCTACACATGCAGTCTGTGGCTCAGCTAAGACAGATTAAGGTTTTATAGACCGAGATTCTATTGCCATGGTTAGTCATCAATCTGTCACCACATTACTGCTCTTGGTGCATCATACTGGATGAGAGGGCTTCACTGAAGTCTTGTCCTCAAGCAGATCACTCTACACAAGTTAGAGCTCTGTTCTAAATCCAATGGCTGTCCTACCTACAAATACAAAAACAGCAATGATTAAAGGACTTTTAGGGACACCCGACCCAGTAGTTGTATTTGTGACAATGCGAATCCTATTATGATCTTTGACATTGAAACAAGTGTCCATCTTAAGAGGATAGGGACTTATATAATTAGAATTTGAATACTAATACATAATACGGACCTGAACCTTCTTATGATAGGATAAAAGTCAGCCATTTTGGTCAGGGAGTTGCCAACCATGGTTTGCCAGTGCTGTGGTAAGATAGTTTAAAAATTATTCATTAGGAGAATTTATCTGCACTGTCTTTTATCTAGCTAGCCAGCCTGTTTTAGAGGAACATTCCATTCAAATAATGCAGTCAATCCACAGCCATACACAATTTATTTTTTGACATTTATGGTCTTTTTACATATATTTTAGAGGCTATTTATTCAGAAAATTGGCATAAAACCCATATAAACTGTATCTATAATTATATGACAATATTTTGTGTTGACAATAATTCTATTACACACTTTCTGAATATCAAACGCCTTACTTTTATTTTCCTGCTAAGTAAAATCGGGATTATGCCTCTACTGACATTTTCACCCCATTCTGGATCTTTTAGGGTTTATGACATAGCCCCTCTAATAATGTAACAGGATGTCTATGCTTCGAACTAAAGGGCATCACTGAGTTCTACATTTCATATGATGTAATAATAAAATGCACACGAAGCTGTTGCCATGTATTTTAATCAAACATGAAGATCTCATTGACATCATGAAATAGGAAAAACAATAACACGTCATTCAATTGATGCCTCGAAAGTTTATACATGATTTCACTAGTATTTGTGATTGAACAGGGCCTATTTCTTTTCATGTGGGTGGGTGCCACTTACCCCATAAAACCCTGTCAATATGAGTAGGGTGCCGCGGACAGATTCGAGAGATTCTGGTGTTGCGCAATAATTCAAGATTCTGGACAACACGACTGACCTTTCCGCCCCTCGCTTCTAAGCGGAAAACGTGCAAAACCCAGTGGGCCAGTTGACCTGTGACAATCAGAAAGACCCCGTTGCAAACTCTTGTGACGGACAGGTATCCAAGTTTATCTGACAACATTGAAATTTGCCCAGTATGGCGTCGGATGACATTTGGAAAGTTTTGGACGACACACTAGGACCTCTTGGAAAGAGTGAGGAGGCTAGCTCACTGATGAGATACCATGTTCACTCCAGTCGTTGTATTGTAATTGAATACATTTAGAAGCAGATAGCCTACTTAACGTTTCCTTCCCTGTGCAATGCTAGGTGAGAAAACAATAAAGAGCCATGCCAGGACTACTTTGAGCACAGATGAAAAAGTTATCATGTAAGACATTTTGTCTGATTTTTTTGAGAGATGTGTATAATGTAGTAAAATGTAGCCAATATGCTGGTAGGGTTTAGCCCAGGTAGCCTGTTGGAGGACAGTGGAACTGGAAACAAGTGATTTAAACCAATCACGCTTCAGCCATTCGCCTTCTTCATATGCTGATGATAAAATGAAGGAGGATTTTATATATTCTTTTAAAATGGCCCAGGTACCAATTACAATCGGCATGCAAAAAAAAAGAACATGATGTGATTGGCAAATGAGTTGCACACACAATCTATTGGTCAGATTTCTACCAATCTCATCGTGTTTTTTGTATTCCCATTGTGATTGGTCCCGGAACCCATAGGAGGGCATTTTGAAATGTATAAAATCCTCCTTCATTTTCTTTTCTTAATCAGTGTAGGCCAAATCCTGGCCCTGATGAAGGGTGGAAATGAGTTCATTTTACTTTGAGCAATGAAGCAATTTTTATACACGTCCACTGCCCTCCGAGAGTTCCTCAGTTTCTTCTTCACTTCAGTTTGCTCCTCAATTCATGCACCTTTTGGAGAGTGAGGTAGCAGCGTTGTTCCCTTCCCCCAGTAGCCTAAGTATTCCCATCATTGTCATACAATTATTAACAACTATTGCATTTCATAACAAAATTGGCATGCACTATTTTGACCATAGTCTGAACATGCTTGAAGAACAGGCCCTCTTTTTCCCGCACCATCCAGCATGCTGCCAAGGAGCGATTCTACCACAGCAGAGTTCATAGAGGTCCACGTGCTGGACGGCAGATCCATCACCATAGTCAGCGCCAGTACCCAGACAGACTGGGAGTGGGTGGAGCAGGCACTCACAGACAGCTGTCAAGGTAGTCAGAATGTCCGATGGGTTTTGGGTTCGAATACGTCACATCTTTCTGCTGCTCTCCCCCCTCTGACGACTCAAACATCTGTCAACACCTTCCTGCAATTATTTCCTCTCTCGTAGTTCAAAGTAAAGTTGAGAAGTTTGAGCCAAAAGCCTCGTCACAGACAGTCCCCCAGAGTATACTTATTGGGCCAGATTCAGAGGTAAGGTAGGCTAATGTATATATAGCCTATGGTATATGATTAGTTAATAGAAAACAGTTCATTCACAGTAGGCTATTCAATCAACCAATTTACTACCAACCCAACAAACTGAAAATGGATCACAACAAACTGAAGAATTAAATGGTATAACAGGGTTTATCTTTTGTGTCCTCTTTGGAAGAATGAAGAGACCGATATGGAGAAGGAAAATGAGTTGCATGGTATACCTAATGTGGGGCCACCTTCCATGTTGGCCTACAAACCAGAGTCGAAACAACCGCCTGTTCATTTTGAAAAGGTAAACAACCTCCAGCACTTTGGATGAGAAATGATACAATGATGCAGACTGTCAGCTTTAATTTGAGAGTATTTTCATCCATATCAGATGAACCGTTATTTGTATTAAAGTAGTAAAAAGTTAAGTATTTGGTCCCATATTTCTAGCACGCAATGACTTAATGGCTGTGTTTTGTCTAAACTTACCCTGGCGTGACGTTTTGATAACCGTGTACTCCACAATGACACAATTCATCGTTTACCGTTCATTTCTATTAACTTCTTAGGGAGCGGTGGGGCGCTAGCGCCACCACTCCCGACACTACCAGGTGAAATGCAAGGCGCCAAATTCAAAATCCAAAAGTTGAATTATTAAACATGCATCAATATACAAGTGTTTCATAGTCATCAAAAGCTCTGCTTCTGGGCAATATCACAGCGTTGTCAGAATTCAAAAAGGCTTTACGGCGAAAGCACCACATTTGATTGTTTGAGGATAGCACCCCACATATTTTTCCCATTACCATAAATTCATAAGCCTTCACGGTTCACAGAAAACACATTTCACAGCGAAAACAAATCAATTACGTTTTGAAGAACTTCTGCTGAGGGATTCCCAAGTGTCCAACGAAGACAATCCATGGTTCTTTTGTTAGAAAAAGTAATGTATTATATCCATAAATCTGTTTGGTTGGCGCGTTATAATGAGAAAATATTGCGTCGACTCCTCCATTGAAACGTGAAGAGAACTCGTTCAACTTATACCTATAAACTTGTCCAAGAACAATCAAACATAATTTTAAATATATCCTTAGGAACACTTTTATGTATAAATAGTATAATATTTCAACCGGAATATAAACTGGGCGATAAGAAAGGAAAAAACCAAAGAGAGTGCGCCAGCCGTGAACGCGCGTTTTACTCTATTGACATCTGTGTGGCCACTTCCTTATTCGTCTTCTTCTCTGCTCTAAAAGCATCTAAAAAGAATCAGAACACTTTCTCGAGACTGTTGACATCCAGAGGAAGCAATAGCTACTGCATTCATATGCCCTTATATGGGCATTTTCATAAGGGAGGGGTTCTAAATGAGGCAATGTGTCAAAACCACTTTTTCCAGGACAGAAATTCCTCGTGTTTTCGCCTGCCATATCCGTTTTGTTATACTCACAGACAAAATGTTAACACTTAGAAAATTCAGAGTGTTTCCTATCCAATGGTACTAAATATGTGCATATCCTATTTTCTGGGCCTGAATGGAAGGCATTTTACTTTGGGCACGCCAGGCTCTCCAAAACAGTCACCTCGTGCGCTGCTCCCAAATAAGTTAAGCACAAAAATAATCTGAAACACAGCCAAAACTAACAGCAAATGCATCCGACAAATTTGTAGAGTCACAACAAGCTTGATATAGTCATTAAGTGCTATGAATATGGGACCAAATACCTAACTTTTTACTACTTTAATACACATATAAGTTCATTTTTTCCCCCAATAATTTTGATCCCCTTAAATGGGGGAACTATATACAAAAAGTGCTGTAATTTCTAAACGGTTCCCTCGATATGAATGAAAATACCCTCAAATGTATGGTGACAGTCTGCACTTTAACCTCAGTCATTGTATCATTTTTTTTGTATCATCCAAAGTGCTGGAGTACAGAGCCAAAACAACAAATGAGTGTCACTGTCCCAACACTTTTGGAGTTTACTGTATTTTCTCTATTCCCACAGTGCTTCTTGTTTTCATGATGACATATTTCATGTTACATTTATTTTATTTATTTATTTCACCTTTATTTAACCAGGTAGGCAAGTTGAGAACAAGTTCTCATTTACATCTGCGACCTGGCCAAGATAAAACAAAGCAGTTCGACACATACAACAACACAGAGTTACACATGGAGTAAAACAAACATACAGTCAATAATACAGTAGAAAAACAAATCTATATACAAAGAGTGCAAATGAGGTAGGATAAGGAAGGTAAGGCAATAAATAGGCCATGGTGGCAAAGTAAATTACAATATAGCATTACATACATAATATCGTACTGTACATACATAATATAGTACTGTACATACATACACTACCGGTCAAAAGTTTTAGAATACTTACTCATTCAAGGGTTTTTCTTTATTTGTACTATTTTCTACATTGTAGAATAATAGTGAAGACATCAAAACAATGAAGTAACACATGGAATAATGTAGTAACCAAAAAAGTGTTAAATCAAAATCTATTTTATATTTGAGATTCTTCAAATAGCCACCCTTTTCCTTGATGACAGCTTTGCACACTCTTGGCATTCTCTCAACCAGCTTCATGAGGTAGTCACCTGGAATGCATTTCAATTAACAGGTGTGCCTACTTAAAAGTTAATTTGTGGAATTTCTTTCCTTCTTAGTGCGTTTGAGCCAATCAGTTGTGTTGTGACAAGATAGGGGGTATACAGAAGATAGCCCTATTTGGTAGAAGACCAAGTCCATATTATGGCAAGAACAGCTCAAATAAGCAGAGAAACAACAGTCTATCATTACTTTAAAACATGAAGATCAGTCAATACTGAACTTTGAAAGTTTAATCAAGTGCAGTCGCAAAACCCATCAAGTGTTATGATTTAAATTGGCTCTCATGAGGACCGCCACAGGAAAGGAAGACCCAGACTTAACTCTGCTACAGAGGATAAGTTCATTGGAGTTACCAGCCTCAGAAATTGCAGCCCAAATAAATGCTTCAGAGTTCAAGTAACAGACACATCTCAACATCAACTGTTCAGAGGAGACTGTGTGAATCAGGCCTTTATGGTTGATTTGCTGCAAAGAAACCACTGCTAAAGGACACCAATAAGAAGAAGAGACTTGCTTGGGCCAAGAAACACAAGCAATGGACATTAGACCGGTGAAAATTTGTCCTTTGGTCTGGAGTCCAAATTGGAGATTTTTGGTCCCACCCGCCGTATCTTTGTGAGACGCTGTGTGGGTGAACGGATGATCTCCGTATGTGTATTTCCCACATAAAGCATGGAGGAGATGTTATGGTGTGGGGGTGCTTTACTGGTGACACTGTCTGTGATTTAGTTCAAGGCATACTTAACCAGCATGGCTACCACAGCATTCTGCAGCGATACACCATCCAATCTGGTTTGGGCTTAGTCCCACTATCATTTGTTTTTCAACAGGACAATGACCCAACACACCGCCAGGCTGTGTAAGGGCTATTATACCAATAATTAGAGTGATGGAGTGCTACAACAGATGACCTGGCCTCCACAAACATCCGACCTCAACCCAATTGAGATGTTTTGGGATGAGTCGGACCACAGAGTGAAGGAAAAGCAGCCAACAAGTGCTCAGCATATGTGGGAACTCCTTCAAAACTGTTGGAAAAGCATTCCAGGTGAAACTGGTTGAGAGAATGCCAAGTGTGCAAAGCTGTCATCAAGGCAAAGCGTGGCTACTTTGAAGAATCTCAAATATAAAATATATTTTGATTTGTTTAACACATTTTTTGGTTACTACATGATTCCATATTTGTTATTTCATAGTTTTGATGTCTTCACTATTATTCTACAATGTAGAAAATAAAGAAAAACCCTTGAATAAGTAGGTGTGTCCTAACTTTTTACTGGTACTGCACATACATACATAATATAGTACTGTACATACTATAGTACTGTAAATGCATAATATTGTACTGTACATACATACATAATATAGTACTGTACATGCATACTATAGTACTGTACATGCAAAATATAGTACTGTACATGCATAATATAGTACTGTGCATGCATACTATAGTACTGTACATACATGCATAATATTGGACTGTACATACATACATACATACATACATACATACTATGGTACTGTACAACATTTTGCATGAGAGGAGTGATGATGTTGAAGCTTGCCTACTCTAGATCCCAGTGTTGTCCATCTCTGGATCCTCTGAGGCTCAGTCAAAACGGAAAATAGAGTTTGTTCTATGTGACTACTGCCAGCAACCCTGTAACCCTTTCATACGCCGGGAACAATTGGAAAATAATCGTGACCTGGAATTGGTGAGTCCTGCTGACAGTGAAGTTGTTCTTTAGTCTATCAATTCAAAGCAAATCAATGCAAGTAACAATGGGCCAATCTTTAAATATCTGTTTCAGAGAGTGGAATGATTGCATACTTATGTTCCTTTATTGCTCCTGATGTGGATCACATGCTGCTAAGATTGTAGATATGGGTTAGAATTAAGTTAGAATTATGGGTTAGAATTAAGTTATCTCCTACTCCAATTTAACAGTGGTTTTTGTTCTTTTTCTACTCAGCTCTTTTGCTGTGAACGGGCTCAGAAAATGCGAGAGTTTCTCCTGGAAGAGGAGCGGGCCTTAGCTGCCGTGGAGATGAACAGGAAGATTGATGTGGGCCCTCACCCACCCTTCATGAACAAACACGAGAAGAGAGCTGCAAAGGAGCGGGCAGAGCAGAGGTGAGAGGATCTAATTTAGGTTATACCCTGTCCATTTTGGTGTCAGCTATTTGAAACCCCCTGCAGTCGGCTCCTGTAAAAGGTGCTGCGCGGTCAGTCCGTGGTCGGCATTGGGCCGTGCAGCATTTATGGTGCTACGGCCTCTGAATGTTCTGACTTCTGCAGACAGTACTTATTGAGTTTCGCGGAGCAGTGCAGAAGAGCTGTTGTCAAGGAAGTGAGTTTGTGTTTATACAGGACCTCCCGCCCCCATCTACCATCAATCAATCATGTGAATGCGGAGCTATACGGAGCCCTCTGCATTGTTACAAAATTTGGGAGGCACACAGCAATGGGGTATGGAGCTCAATTTGGGCTCCGTGTGCCTCCAGAGGCTCCGTAATTGCGTCACACCCTCCATACGGAGTCCCCGACCACGTTTTCGGATCAAGCATAAGTTGTCTCTAATCGGGCCTCCTGAGTGGCGCAGCGGTCTAAGGCTGCAGTGCTAGAGGCGTCACTACAGATCCGTGTTCGATCCCGGGCTGTGTCGCAGCCGGCCCTGACAGGGAGACCCATGAGGCAGCACACAATTGGCCCAGCGTTGTCCGGGTTAGGGGAGGGTTTGGCCCAGCGTCGTCCGGGTTAGGGGAGGGTTTGGCCCGGCTGAGATGTCCTTGTCCCATCGCGCTCTAGTGACTCCTTGTGGTGGCCGGGTGCATGCACTTCAGGTCGTCAGCTGTACAGTGTTTCCTCCAACACATTAGTGCGGCTGGCTTCCGGGTTAACCGAGCAGTGTGTCAAGAAGCGGTGTCGTGTTTCGGAGGACGCATGGCTCTCGACCTTCGCCTCTCCCGAGTCCGTATGGGAGTTGCAGCGATGGGACAAGACTGTAACTACCAATTGGACATCATGAAATTGGAGAGAGAAAGGGGTATGAAGTAACAAAAAAAATAATATATATATATATAAAAGAATAAACCTCTAATCAAATGATGGTGTACCTCACACCTCTCAACATACATGTGTAATAGAGTACGAGTCATAAAACCTAGCGGTCAAACAGGGAAATGGTTCCCAATCGTTTTTCCACCATTCATTTCTCCCATAGGGGATTTTAAAAATAGTTTAAAATAAGGGCTGTGTTTTGTGTAGGCTTACCATGGCGTGACGTTTTGATCTCTCTAGGACAAGGTGACTTTTATCAATATATTCGCCTGTATTTACCCCCCAAAAATGAAATGCTAAAACGATTGGAACCATTTCCCTGTTTGACCGCTAGGTTTTATGGGTATTATGACACCTCCACTGTGGGGCTCTATGGGCCCTTTTTAGACTTAAAAGCTAAACGTGGTCAAAGGGACACATTTCTGTCAAAGTCTTAAGTTTCGGAAAGAAGAGGAGAATGGCTTGGGATCTCGATCTTCAGAGAGATTTCCACTTAACCTCCCAAAGTAGTGTCCATCACTCCAAGCTGTTCTGATGGTGCACTCTGAGGAAGGCCAAACTCTATTTTAACTTAAGGTTGCGGGAATGGGAACTTCAGAAGGTCCTGAAGACAGGCAATCAGAACCGATTCTTTTCAGGTAAGAGTCCATTTTTACGTTCTCACTAAAACACCTTAAAACATTTAAATAGTTTAAATTGTTAGAATCTAACTAACATGAGATGCTGAGTATAGTGACTTTGCACTCTCAGACAAAAATGGCAATGCTGGGTTATTTTTCTTGTGTTTTTAAGGTCAGATCAAAACCATATCCTACAGACTGTCCAATGAGGTTTGGACTATGCGAGAAGAGTCTCACTTCCCTCAGATGGACATCATGGACTCTTCAGATATCTTCACCCTCCAGGGGGAGACGGACAGGCAGCACAGAGAGAGGGTAGGTTTCTGTATTAACACCATCGCTGTACGGTCATTGACACCAGCTTATCTCATCTGAGTGCTCTCTACACCTATCCCTTACTGTTCAGATCCATGCTATTCCCTTACTGTTCAGATCCATGCTATTCGCTTACTGTTCAGATCCGTGCTATTCCCTTACTGTTCAGGTCCGTGCTATTCCCTTACTGTTCAGGTCCGTGCTATTCCCTTACTGTTCAGGTCCGTGCTATTCCCTTACTGTTCAGATCCGTGCTATTCCCTTACTGTTCAGGTCCGTGCTATTCCCTTACTGTTCAGGTCCGTGCCACTCCCTTACTGTTCAGGACCGTGCCATTCCCAAACTGTTCAGGACCGTGCCATTACCAAACTGTTCAGGACCGTGCCACTCCCTTACTGTTCAGGTCCGTGCCATTCCCTTACTGTTCAGGTCCGTGCCATTCCCTTACTGTTCAGGTCCGTGCTATCCCCAAACTGTTCAGGTCCGTGCTATCCCCAAACTGTTCAGGTCCGTGCCATTCCCTTACTGTTCAGGTCCATGGACTACCATTAATGAGTGATCTATGTGTTTTTGTTTTTTAGAGAATACATTTGCTTCTGAGGTTTTATCCAAATGGCAAACCCTTCATCACGTTATATCCAGACGGAACAGGTAATGTGTTGTATCTTTTTATTTAAGGGACTCAGGCACCAGGCAATTGTACAACAGTTCAGCAATAAGTTCCTTCCTTAGTGAAAACAAAGCTATCCATCTGGGAATGTTGCTATCATAATCTCTTCTGTGGAGGCTGCTGACTTCACCTATATAATCATGGAGGACAAGGACTTAGAGCCAAACCTTGAGGCCATGTTTACAACCAGAGGCCAGTCGACGTGCTACCACCCGAATGGACTTATATGGTGTGTACCACTAATACTTGCCATGAAAATCACATACACAGATAAACTGTGGCAGTGTTTTGCTGTTACTGCATGTCTAGACTGTAACTGTGGCCTAATGGTGTGTGGAAACTGGACCTAAGCTTTGGGGTGTGTGTGAAGGGTGAACCTGACCCAGCTGGGAGGCTCCTGCTGCAGTGAGACCGGGGCTCTGAGACGACGCTGGAACTGGCTGGACCTTGAGCCCCACATCCAAGCCCCTCCCTTCCAGCCCATTTGTCTGGTCCTGGGTAGCCACATCAGCCTCCGTATCCAGGCCCAGGAACGCATCTACCTCACTTTCTCCTCTCACCAAAGCAGAGTGCGCTTCAACGTGGGCTCCAAACTCAAGGTGAGTCGTCACAGGACTGTCTCAAGTGAGCACATATTGATGAACTTCTCCATCGTTCAACATTGATGGATTTTCAAGGAGAAGTACAGTAATGCACATGAAACATACATAGCTGATAAGCTGCTAATCTCATGGACACGCTCCATCCCATGTGTTCTGACTGTTTTCTGTTGTTTTTCTCTCCAAGCTAACCCATCCAGAAGGCCTAGTGATGCCGGGGCCAGACATTCTGCAGCAACATCTCCAAATGAAAAGCCTGGAGATTTACACTTTGCTGGACCGGATGCAGACCTGCATGGCCTACCAGCACTCGGCCAATCCCCACAACATTAAGCCCCAGTACAGCCTCGTTGCCCAGATGCAGAGACTCAAGAGACAGATGGAAAAACAGAGCTCGCCCAAAAAGACCAAAGGTCTCATTACCTCTAAGGACTAATAACAACTGACAACTCAAAGCCTGTGTTGTTCTAGAATACATCTCGTTGCTATGAAACCAATGCATTTAGCTTTTTTTTCCTTCTAATTAGAAATAAATACAGTAGCTGTGCTAGAATGTTAGAAAATACAGGTCATGTTTCTTGTCAGATACATTTTGAATAGATTTAATGGTTGGCCCATTGTGCAAATTAAGAAATTAGTCAGCGGTCTAAGGAAAAAGACAACGAGGCACCTCACTCTTCAATCACAAGTAGGCCTAGAAGATTCAGTTCAGGTCCCAACCAGCCTTGAACCCAACAACCCCTTGCATAGGTTACAGCAGCCGTTTAATGGCGCTGATCGGCTGTAGAGCAGCCAGGCAACTTGAAGGATGTGGAGTAATGCAGCCAAATGGACTCGAAGCCCGGGAGAATCCAATAAATCTGCAGACAGGATAATAATGTTCCAACTAGTAGTTTTATACTGACTCGGTGCAGGCATCATAGCTAATCAACTCAGAATCTTCAATAGAAATAGGCCATGGTAGACAGAACCTTAATTACTCATCTGTGCAGTAGCCTAAAGGTCAAATGATTGACCATGACATTTCTGAACAGTCTCTTCAGAGGAGCTGTATCTGCGATTTGTATGCCCACGGCATTTACATAATTTAAGTCCAAATAAATCTTGTGAGTTGGCATATCAGATTTTTGCAGATATTTTTTTTATTTAAGTAGTAGAAGTAGAAAAAAAATACAGTGCAATGAGTTTATGTCAGTGTTATAATGTTGACTTATGTGAATGCCTGGACCACACCTATAGGAATGTGTGGAGGTCCATGCATTCAATAGCAGAGTCTTCTCCAGAATGAGCCTGAGGACACAGACAGACTTGGATTGGGTGGACCAGAGAAAACAATGAGGAGAGTAGCCAAGGTAAGAGAAAAGTAATTACTATGAGATAGATGAGTGGTGATTGTTATAGACTTCAGAATGATGCTGCTCCTCAAAGCATAGCATGTTGCTTACTTAACCCAACTACTTTCCTTTGCAGTCAACATTCAGTCAGAAGAAGGGACTATAAAAACCTGTAGAGGAATCAGGGATCCCCTTGGAATGTGTGGATACATGTCTTGACTCCGAGGTAGCTAGGCAAAACACAGATGTTT
Source organism: Hucho hucho (assembly GCA_003317085.1). Classification (NCBI taxonomy): domain Eukaryota; kingdom Metazoa; phylum Chordata; class Actinopteri; order Salmoniformes; family Salmonidae; genus Hucho; species Hucho hucho. The sequence goes on along the minus strand of QNTS01003323.1, from coordinate 15,940 downwards.
TAGAAATAGGCCCTCACTATGAAAAATATAGTAAATCACTTCAAATCAAATCCAATAAATGTCTATTCCCTGTCTCTGAGAAGTCCCTGAAGTGCACCAAGAGTGCGATATGTGTTGAGGGGAAAAGTCTACATCTTCATCTGGGGGCATTTTTATTGTTACCAATCTAACAGACATCAGACAGCATGAAATGTTAGCTTAACTGTAGATACAGAATCCTGAAATCTGGAGTTTCTCCATTTTCACTTATTAATGATGAGCAATGTGGGCACTTCTGTTGAATAAATGATGAACTGTCTTTGTTGTCTCTCTTTAGAATCTTCCTGAAAACGAGGACCCGGAGATGGATACGTCCCTAGATAATGAAGTGTTGGCTCTACTCAGCAAGGATCTCCAAACTCCCACAGCTTGTCAAGTGGAAACTAAACAGTCACCAACACATTTTGACATGGTAATGTTTGTTATTATCACTGTTGGATTGTTTTTATCAAACTTTCTTCATGCTGTTTTTTTTTCTAAGCACATTATGGCTTAGCTGATGCAGCTCAACACTGTCACGGCACAGTATTACACCAATGTTATTACGCATACAATATTTTCTTGTATAATTTTTGGGGTTGTGAAAATAGTGTATTGCTGGTACATAGACCACTACAGGCCACTGGCTTTACAGACATGGCTAAAAAGGACAGGCTTAGAGCACTGTGCTGGATGTTGTCAACAGAGCTGAATGCTTGGTTTCCTTTTAGAGCACAAGGGCATCCAGCTCGGACTTGTTAGTGGAGCCCCTGGAAAGTGAGCTGGACTCTATTACCTGTGAGTACTGCCAGCAGCACTGGAAGCCCCCTGAGACCAGAGAGTCAACAATATGGACCAAGAGGAGGTGAGGCCTTCACAAACCACATACACATCTCACACACATCCAATAAGCACAAACCTTTTTGTGTGAAACTGAAATTCACTACAACCTGCAAAGAACCTCTAGTAACATTTGTCCCTCTGGATGTAATATCCCTGGTTTGATACTTTGAAATCTCCCAATAGAGGCAGAGCCCTTTGGTAGGTTCACCTGCCACTTAGATTGCTGAAAAAATCACTTAGATTTTTGTGATGACTTTGTGTATTTATATTGTTCAGATTTTATTCAAATTAATGGCATTTCAACAAATTGGATCTTAATTCCTACCAGAGGCATGTTTGGATCTCTACACTACATGACCAAAAGCATGTGGACACCTGCTTGTCGAACATCTCATTCTAAAATCATTTTAAAATTGTTATTTTACCTTTATTTAACTAGGCAAGTCAGTTAAGAACAAATTCTCATTTTCAATGATGGCCTAGGAACAGTGGGTTAACTGCCTTGTTCAGGGGCAGAACGACAGATTTTTACCTTGTCAGCCCGGGGATTCAATCTTGCAACCTTTCGGTTACTAGTCCAACGTTCTAACCACTAGGCTACCTGCCGCCCCACTGGGCATTAATATGGAGATGGTCCCCCCTTTTCTGCTATAACAGCCTCCACTCTGGCTCCCGAGTGGCGCAGCGGTCTAAGGCACTGCACCGGCCGTGATTGGGAGTCCCATAGGGCGGCGCACAATTGGCCCAGCGTCGTCCGGGTTTGGCCGGTGTAGGCCGTCATTGTAAATAATAATTTGTTCTTAACTGACTTGTCTAGTTAAATAAAAAAAATATTCTGGGAAGGCTTTCCTCTAGATGTTGGAACATTGCTGCAGTGATTTGCTTCCATTCAGCCACAAGAGCATTAGTGAGGTCAGGCACTGATGTTGGGTGATTAGGCCTGGCTTGCAGTCGGTGTTCCAATTCATCCCAAAGGTGTTCGATGGGGTTGAGGCCAGGGCTCTGTGCAGGCCAGTCAAGTTCTTCCACACTGATCTCAACAACCATTTCTGTATGGACCTTGCTTTGTGCATGGGGGCATTGTCACGCTGAAACAGGAAAGGGCATTCCCCAAACTTTTCCCACAGAATTGGAAGAACAGAATGGTCTAGAATGTCATTGTATGCTGTAGCGTTAAGATATCCCTTCACAGGAACTAAGGGGCCTAGCCCGAACTATGAAAAACAGCCCCAGACCATTATTCTTCCTCCACCAAACTTTACAGTTGGCACTATGCCTTCGGGCAGGTAGTGTTCTCCTGGCATCTGCCAAACCCAGATTTGTCCGTCGGACTGCCAGATGGTGAAGCGTGATTCATCACTCCAGAGAACGCGTTTTCACTGCTCCAGAGTCCAATGGCAGAGAGCTTTACACCACTCCAGCAGACGCTTGGCATTGCACATGGTGATCTTAGGCTTGTATGCGGCTGTTCGGCCAAGGAAATCCCTTTTATGAAGCAACAGGTGTGGCTGAAATAGCCGAATCCACTAATTTGAAGGGGTGTCCAAGTACTTTTGTATATATGGTGTAGATAAAGTGTGTATATATAGTGTATTTCTCTGCTGCGTTTGACTGTCTCTCCAGTTGTTTTGTTACGAAGTGGCCTGGAGGATGGCTGACTTTCTGGAGGAGGAGGAGGCTGTGTTCTCCGTGATCCAGGAGAGCATAAAGATTGATGTGGGCCCTCACCTGCCCTTCAAAAAGGCTGCGAAGGAGCGGGCGGAGCAAAGGTCAGGACCAGTCTATCTATGATAGATGGGGTACTAATACAAGCAACTCTACTTGACTGTACTTTTGATATCCCTCAGCACTACTTTAAATCATCAATGAAATCCTAATGGTACTGTTCCCACGACTCTAAATTCAGAGTTATTTTGTCCTCAGAATAACCTATTTTCAACTAAACAAGATAAGTCTACTCACAAGGTCACCACCCCTTTGTTTTGAAAGTTATTTGGTATCCACTGATAAAAGTGAAAACCTTTTTATTAATAAAAACGGACATGTTATGCTGCTGGACTCCATTGACATTCAACCTCATAGTGTTGATGCTTTTAACACAAGTGTTAACCTGCGTAACCATTTTCTATCGACTTTCAAATGAGGTCTGGACTGCCGAGAAGAAGACCCATTTGCCGAAATGGAAATCATTGATTCTCCAGACACTCTCCAGCTTTTATGGAGAAGAACAAGGACAGAAGGTATACAAACTGAAATCTTAATGATGATTTTCAACGCTGGTGATGCAAACAAATAGATTAGCTCACTCAATATACTAGAGTGAAGGCCAATGGATAGATCTATGTTACTGTACAGTCGATTCATGATAACGGGTTTGATTTTACAGAGAAAGCCCACGCTTTTCAAGCTCTGTGAGAACGGGCAATCATTTGTCATCAATAACGGTCTACCTTGTCCTGTCCAAAACGTAGGAAAACCTCTCTAATGAGTCTCTTACATATGTTTTATGTCATTACTGTAAATATTTTTATATTAATGATTCAAGGACATAAAAAACAACAACTCTTATTCGTCCTACCACCCTAGCAAATGGGATTACCACACGTTCGGTAGGTAGTCCTTCCGAGCGGCCAGAGTATAGAACAGATACTAGAGGACAAAGATCTCCTACCAGAAATCCCAGATCGTCTTTACATCCATGTCATATTATGGCATTTATGAAGAAATGTAGTGCCTTTTTGACTTCATGAGTACTGTGTGCATTTGGGAAGTTGTTGTTCTCCAGGTGACATGTCTGTGATCTTGTTGTTCTCCAGGTGACATGTCTGTGATCTTGTTGTTCTCCAGGTGACATGTCTGCGATCTTGTTGTTCTCCAGGTGACATGTCTGCGATCTTGTTGTTCTCCAGGTGACATGTCTGCGATCTTGTTGTTCTCCAGGTGACATGTATGCGATCTTGTTGTTCTCCAGGTGACATGTCTGTGATCTTGTTGTTCTCCAGGTGACATGTCTGTGATCTTGTTGTTCTCCAGGTGACATGTCTGCGATCTTGTTGTTCTCCAGGTGACATGTCTGCGATCTTGTTGTTCTCCAGGTGACATGTCTGCGATCTTGTTGTTCTCCAGGTGACATGTCTGCGATCTTGTTGTTCTCCAGGTGACATGTCTGCGATCTTGTTGTTCTCCAGGTGACATGTTTGGGATCTTGTTGTTCTCCAGGTGACATATTGGGTGGGAGTTTCTGACAGTGTGGCTTGCTTGAAATGAAACATTTTAGCCTACACCTTTTCAGCTTCATTGGGGCCTGTGTAGGTTTACATTTGTAAACTTGACATTAAAGTATCTGTGATCTTGCTGTTTTGCATGTTGGGTGTGTCTGTGTGTTTTGCCTGGTTGGCAGGATGAACCTGACCCAGCTGGGAGGCTTCTGGTGCAGTGACACCGGGAATTGGCTGGACCACAAGCCTCGCATGCATGCCCCTTCCTGACTGGAAATGAATTAACCCCAACCAATACCAAATGTGATAGTCATGCAGTACTCTAATCATGTTCGAAGCACAGAATGAGCAAACAGTGATTTATAATGGGCACTGTAGTGACTCACAGTTTAAAAAAAAAAATTCTGTAATTCTCTCCTAACACCCACTCATATCAAGACTGATCCGTAGTGCTCAGTTGGTAGAGCATGGCACTTGTAATGCTAGGAGAGAGGGTTTGTTTCCCTGGACCACCCATTTGTAAAATGTTGGCACGCATGACTAAGTCACTTTGTATAAAAGCATCTGGTAAATGGCATTTATATTATATAAACTTGGCAAAAAAAGAAAGGTCCTCTCACTGTCAACTGCGTTTATTTTCAGCAAACTTAACATGTGTAAATATATGTATGAACATAAGATTCAACAACTGAGACATAAACGGAACAAGTTCCACAGACATGTGACTAACAGAAATTGAATAATGTGTCCCTGAACAAAGGGGGTGTCAAAATCAAAAGTAACAGTCAGTAACTGGTGTGGCCACCAGCTGCATTAAGTATTGCAGTGCATCTCCCCCTCATGGACTGCACCAGATTTGCCAGTTCTTGCTGTGAGATGTTACCCCACTCTTCCACCAAGGCACCTGCAAGTTCCCAGACATTTCTGGGGAGAATGGCCCTAGCCCTCACCCTCCAATCCAACAGGTCCCAGACGCTCTCAATGGGATTGAGATCCGGGCTCTTCGCTGGCCATGGCAGAACACTGACATTCCTGTCTTGCAGGAAATCACACACAGAACAAGCAGTATGGCTGGTGGCATTGTCATGCTGGAGGGTCATGTCAGGATGAGCCTGCAGGAAGGGTACCACATGAGGGAGGAGGATGTCTTCGCTGTAACGCACAGAGTTGAGATTGCCTGCAATGACAACAAGCTCAGTCCGATGATGCTGTGACACACCGCCCCAGACCATGACGGACCCTCCACCTCCAAATCGATCCCGCTCCAGAGTACAGGCCTCGCTGTAACGCTCATTTCTTTGACGATAAACGCAAATCCGACCATCACCCCTGGTGCTGTCTGGTCCAGAGACGGTGGGTTTGTGCCCATAAGTGACGTTGTTTCCGGTGATGTCTGGTGAGGACCTGCCTTACAACAGGCCTACAAGCCCTCAGTCCAGCCTCTCTCAGCCTATTGCTGACAGTCTGAGCACTGATGGAGGGATTGTGTATTCCTGGTGTAACTCGGGCAGTTGTTGTTGCCATCCTGCACCTGTCCCGCAGGTGTGATGTTCGGATCTACCGATCCTGTGCAGGTGTTGTTACACGTGGTCTGCAACTGCGAGGACGATCAGCTGTCCGTCCTGTCTCCCTGTAGCGCTGTCTTAGGCGTCTCACAGTACGGACATTGCAATTTATTGCCCTGGCCACATCTGCAGTCCTCATGCCTCCTTGCAGCATGCCTAAGGCACGTTCATGCAGATGAGCACGGACACCGGGCATCTTTCTTTTGGTGTTTTTCAGTCAGTAGAAAGGCCTCTTTAATGTCCTAAGTTTTCATAACTGTGACCTTAATTGCCTACCGTCTGTGTCTTAACGACCGTTCCACAGGTGCATGTTCATTGTTTATGGTTCATTGAACAAGCATGGGAAACAGTGTTCAAACCCTTTACAATGAAGATCTGTGAAGTTATTTGGATTTTTACAAATTATCTTTGAGACAGGGTCCTGAAAAAGGGACATTTCTTTTTTTTGCTGAGTTTATTACTTTTCTTTTCCGCAGTTGGAGCACACGACAGGCCAGAGACACCTCCACATGAAGCGATCTACAACCTGCTGCAGAGGATCCAGAACTAGATCACCTAGCAACAGGCCGCCAGTCCACCCCCCCCCCAGTATAGCCTGATGTCGCAGATGGGAGACTGAAGACACCTCTGGATAAGCACTGTTCAGCTACTGAAGCCATATCATTCAACACTAGAGTATGCCAGTGTGGATTCTTTTTCAATTAAAAGGCTATACTTTATTCTATGCAGCTACTTTAATTCTCAGAAGCTTTTGCAATGAAAATTGCACAATGAGTACTTTTGTATAGTGTGGACAATGAGACAAGGACAGCAGATATTCCAATTTGTAATTCTTCTTTTTTTTTTCATCAGAATGTTCATAGATAAAAACAATAGTTCATTCTATACAAAAGAGGCTGTGTGAATAGCATTAGGCAAATATAACCAAAGTATATTCCATTTCTGAGTAGACCAGTGACTTCTCAATTCCTTAACATCGCCAGGCTATAGAGAAGTTAAAAGCATCCCAAATACAAAAGAAAAAAATGTTTTTGTACAAGTTCAGGGTACTTCTGACATATATGCAACAAGTTGACAAAAAACAGGTGGAAGAAGTATCCGTTGGAAACCACTGACATACAATACAACGGTTAGAAGGGTTTCTTTTATTAAAAACAGACCAAAGGAGTCGTGTTAAAACCTGAGAGCCCTGCAGCACAGGCCATCATGGACCAGAGATCTCCTTGTCCATAGAGAAAGGAAGGTGTAGAGACCCATAGACCAGAGATCTCCATGTCCGTAGAGAATGGAAGGCGTAGAGACATTAGATACTGTACAGCATTCTTTTCACTACGTCTCTCAATCCATTAAGGAAACCAAACGAAGCATAAATGTGGCAGCTGCTTGTCACTCATTTGCTACCTGACTAATGAATAAACCTTTCTCTCCTCGCCTGGTTAGAGCGTCCTCCTTCCTGCCGCACAACATTCACCCTGGCTTGCTACAGTCACTGAGTGTGCAGACCTATCTCTTGATTTAGAACATGTTAACTTGTAGAGAATTGCAGTTGACATAGCTAATAACCCTGGTCCCCAACCTTTTCTGAGTCAAGATCACAGAGTCAAAATGCAACCCGAGATCGATGAGGTTTGTGCAGTAGGCTATAGGCCCAATACATTATCACTGTATATTGGCTATGCTTGAATTGCCCTGCCAATGTTGTTCTTCTCAGACCACTTTGAAGTAATATTAACAAAACGTAGGTATATGATCACACTGGTAATAGATAATTTGTTGTATTACTTGTAAGGCACAGCTGAGTGAGCATAATCAATAGCTTTTGAATTTTTTGAACTGGACTGATGGCCTGCATCTGATGGTCAGTTTGAGTGGAGGGAGGGAGCAGCGGTGAGGCTGCCTCTGACCCGACTCACCGTTCTTCCTCTCTCCCTCCGCTGAGAAAAGGGGGCACTGACCAGTCGATCACCTGGTTGGTGACCACTGCCCTAGTCCAACCGTAACCACCTTTTCATTTGAGTTAAACAAGTTGATTCAAGATCAGTACCATAGAGTCTTAATTTCCCACGATCCTACCTACCAACTGAGTGACTGATGATCCTAAAAATCTCATTGATTTATCAATACCAGTTCAGATGCTTGTCTCAGAGCAGCGCGAAATGGTGCTGAAATAGTTGACCACATGTCATTCAGTGATATTTATTCCCATAGTAATTAGTTATGGATCCATAACAAAATAAACATCTGCATTACAATTATAATGCAGGGTTAATAATAAATGTATATATTTGTAGGGGTTGATGCATTTTTGTTGTTGGGGCAAATCTGGTTTTAGAGTACTTAAAACAATGTATTTGGTGGACTCTGTAAGATGGACTCACTGATGGTTGAAGATGAGCGATGGGCAAAGGCAATCAACATCGCTCTAATCACAGTCAGAAGACAGTTGAAGAAACTTGTTTGGACCGGTCGGGAGTAGGCCTAGGCTACTAAGTGACTGCGAGTGAAGAACAAAATGATCCTAACATATCTAAATAAAAATCGGATTTATCAAGACCAGTCCCCATGCTCTGTCATTCAGTGATATTTATTCCCTATTGTTCTGCTGATAGTTGAAATAAACATCTGCATTTTGAAAGAGTATTTTTATCATTTTATTAAGGAAATGTTTTTAGAGGTAGAGAAACCAAAAGCACACCGCCCGCCCGGCCAAACCATCCCCTAACCCGGACGACGCTGGGCTAAATGGGTCTATCGAACCAGCATCTGTAGCAACACAGTGTTTTAGACCGCTGCGCCACTCGGGAGACCCCATTCAAAGTTTTTAATGCTTATCAATCGCCTTGCACAAAGTATCAAAATACTACTTAAACAGGACTCAAATAATTTTATTTAAATGTTCATTTTATTTTTGGATCACAGAAACAATGAGAAAATATGGAAAAATTAATAAATAATGAAATGTTAATTATATAAAGCAGCCTGTGCAATCAGCACTTTACTCAACACTAGTGAGACTCATGTCGCCTACGGTAGACCTACAGTATATCGACAACAACAAATTGTAGGTCATGTAGGTCTCCTGGCATGGATTGTGACTCCATCGCATTCTTCAACTCCGCCAATGACGTGACTCTACATTTAGAGGATTCTAAATTAATATCTAAGGGGCATTTTTCGTTCGGGCAAATCTGATCTGTGAGAATATCTAAGGGGCTTTTACATAATTCTAATGCAGGGTTAATAATAATAAATCGCTGTGTTTAAAAAAATAACTATATTTTGGAGATGATTTCGTTTCAAATAACCGAAAGTGATCGATTGTAATCTGAAATATTGGAAAAGGGCAATTCTTGAACATGGGGTGAGACATTCTTACTAATTTGCAAATAAAGCCAGTTTGTTATTTATTTCTGTTTTTAGAAGGAGAGAAAGCAAAAGCCCACTGTGCCTATTTTCTGGAAAATCATCAGTCCACATGTCAAGTGAAATACCCCCATTGTATTTACCCAAGTTCTCTCTTAACTCCAGGACCACCGATAGTTTTTGTTATTGTTGCCTGATGCAGAACTCTAGTGCCAGAGGAGAGACTCTCAGACTGAAAACACATCCATTAATTGGCACAGTTTAGACTACCGATAGATCAGCGTTCTAACTCCCCCTTGTGATAGTGTGGTGCAATGACATCCCCATCTACCACTAACGGTCGCAGCATAAACTCGTAACTTTTAAAGGAAGAACCACTGTACCAACTGAGTGACTGACGATCCTACCTACCTACCAACTGAGTGAGTGACTGACGATCCTACCTACCGAGTGACTGACGATCCTACCTACCTACCAAGTGAGTGACTGACGATCCTACCTACCGAGTGACTGACGATCCTACCTACCGACCGAGTGAGTGACTGACGATCCTATCTACCTACCTACCGAGTGAGTGAGTGACTGACGATCCTACCTACAGAGTGACTGACGATCCTACCTACCGAGTGACTGACGATCCTACCATCTGAGTGACTGACTAAATTGCTAACTGGACCTCGATATGCTCAGAGCAGTTGTGTCAGGGTATCTTTGGCCTTGTGTAGGATTTTTGTGCACCTTCCGTCTTCTTAGGCAGATCCCCGAGGGCCAAAGACTAGCACAGTCCTGTCTGGTGGTACTTTTTCTAGACTCTCACTCCACCGAGGGCTCCTGGTCTGGCCAGATCAGGGCTGGAGTAACACTGCTGTCTGGCCAGACCAGACAGAGCTCGTCATCTTCTACTGACCAGCACTTCAGGCTACTTATTCACAGACAACAGCAGGTTAATCTGGAGAGAGAGAGAACAGAAACTCAGAGCTAACAACATCCAGCATGACTCAATGTCACTCCAGACGCCACTACACACAGTGAATAATATATTGTGATCCCAATTGGATAACCTGAATAAAACAACATTTATTAAATACACTTGTAAAAAGACCTTGAGATCCAACAGCCATCTCCAGTGAGAGCGATGAACCTTGTAATACCATGCCCTTGGTCCTGATTTTGTAGTCTAGCCAGTACAAGACTTGCCAGATCCATAGAAGGGCAAGCGATGATCTGAAGGTCCTCTCCGCTGTATTCCTCCTGAATCACGGTGTGCAGTCTCTGAAACACCTGCTGGATGTTGTTCTATTGGAGAAAACAGCATGCTAGCCAGAGAGCTGCTGGAGAGAAATTACACCCTCGCCGGACCCCTTTGTATCCCAGTTGCCATGTCAACGCCATTGTTGTGCACTTAGATTCACTTAGATTAGCATTTAGCCGTACACAAAGAGCCACAATAATTACTGAACAATGATTTCTCTTTAACAAGCAGGATTGAGGCTGAAAATGGTAACTGCGCATTGTTCAGCCTCAGCACCTGCTGAAAACGTCTATTTGTTTTGTAGGTGTGTACCACAACCCTAATGAGATCCTGAACAGGGTTAGCCTGGCTCCAGATCTGTTTGTGCTGTATTGTCATTTTTGGCAAGAAAAGCGCAAACAGATCTGGGACCAGGCTAGTAAAGGGTTGGAAAAAGGAGAACGAGAGTTTCAATTCCTCCAGCGTCTAACAGACACCCACCCGAACAGGCTTGAAGAGGATAAACTCTGTGTCTCCGTTGGCCAGGTACAAGGACATGCTTTGTAAAGTGTTTGGCAGCTTGTTCTTCATCACCCGGTAGGTAGCCATCACAATGTCGTTGATCTAGGCTAAAAGGGGAGGCACAGAAAGTCATTTTTCAGTTCCATGCCTTCCTTCCACCACATGATTTAGAGGTTCCACTGAAATATGATGCTACTGTTTCTTACCTGGCTGTGCCCAAGGTTGTTGAGAGAGGTTGTAGGTGGGACCTCCTTGGATCACCATGGTTTTTCAGAGCGGACACCTGAAACAACACAAGTCTATCACCCTCACTCAAGGACAACATGAGTAATCTCACACCTGCCAACCTTGAAGAATTTTTATGAGTACCACTTTAGTGCGGCTGGTGGAACCCCAGGACCCCACACTGCTCAAATCATAGGGAAATACACCTTCTGTTGCCTAATAATGATGTTGGCAGAAGACTGCCTGGGTAGGAATGGTAGGCTATAGATTGTTACGAGTACTTGGTAATTGGCAGCTCTTCATTAGCTAACTAGAAATATGTTTAAAATGTACAATCAGGGCTGTCCCTAGGATCTTCTAACAAGGTGGTGCTGATGTAGGCCTAAGGTTGGGTAGGGGGGAAGTCCGGAGGGGGTCAGCCAACTTCCCCCTCAGAATTTAACTATTTGTTTTTAAAAACCTGTAAACTGCCCTTTCCTGAAACCTACTGAAGAGTCTTAAATTATATCAAGCAAAGTAGCCAACACAGTAGTCGGGTGTTTGATCATTAATAAAATTGAGGTTGTCTCAAAGTCACTTTTACATTTTTCTAGGTTCAATTTGGGGGAGGGGGGGGGGGGGTAAAAGGCACATGACAGGCCGCTTGGAGTTTGCCAAAAGGCACCTAAAGACTTTCAGACCATGAGAAACAAGATTCTCTGGTCTGATGAAACCAAGATTGAACTCTATAGCTTCAATGCCAAGCGTCACGTCTGGAGGAAACCTGGCACCATCCCTACGGTGAAGCATGGTGGTGGCAGCATCATGCTGTGGGGGTGTTTTCAGCAGCAGGGACTGGGAGACTAGTCAGGATCGAGGCAAGATGAATGGAGCAAAGTGCAGAGAGATCCAAGAGCGCTCAAGACCTCAGACTGGGGTGAAGGTTCACCTTCCAACAGGACAACGACCCTAAGCACACATCCAAGACAACGCAGGAGAGGCTTCGGGACAAGTCTCTGAATGGCCCAGCCAGAGCCCGGACTTGAACCCAATCGAACATATCTGGAGAGACCTGAAAAAAATACCTGACAGAGCTTGAGAGGATCTGCAGAGAATGGGGGAAGCTCCCCAAATACAAGTGTGCCAAGCTTGTAGCGTCATACCCAAAAAGACGCGCGGCTGTAAAGCTTCAACAAAGTACTGAGTAAAGGGTCTGAATACTTATGTGTTTTTGCTTTGTCATTATGGGGTATTATGTGTCAATTGATGAGGAAAAATAACAATTTAATCCATTTTAGAATAAGGCTGTAACGTAACAAATTGTGGAAAAAGTCAAGGGGTCTGAATACTTTCCGAAGGCGCTGTTAATAATAACTTCACCATGCTCAAAGGGATATATATTTTTCCCTCTACCAATAGTTGCCCTTCTTTGCGAGGCATTGGAAAACGTCCCTGGTCTTTGTCATTGAATCTGTGCTTGAAATTCACTGCTTGAATGAGGGACCAGACAGATAATTAATTGTATGTGTGGAGTAGTCACTCAAAAATCATGCTAAACACTATTATTTCAGAGTTAGTCCATGCAAATTGTCTGACTTGTTAAGCACATTCTTACTGCTGAAGTTATTTAGGCTTGCCATAACAGAGGGGTTGAATACTTGACTCAAGACATTTCAGCTTTACATTTTTTATTAACTTCTAAAGACATAATTCCACTTTGGCATTATGGGGTATTGTGTGTAGGCAAGTGGCACAAAATCAAAATGTAATCCATTTTAAATTCAAGCTGTGTGAATACTTTATGAAGGCACTTTATTTCAAGAGGACAGATCAAGAACTGATTAATTAACATAGACCTACTAATCTTTAACAGTCTAAAGCATGAAACACACTGAGAATCTCACTGCTGATAGACTGGTACTCATCCCCTCACTTCTTGGAGAGCTGTGGGCCAGAGGGTTGTGGGTTCGCAGACCACTGGACAAGAGTAGAGGTGGAAAGATCTCCTTTATAGTAAAAGCATAGCATCAATCGATCATCGTATTTGCAGGTCTGAAAAAAGGCCTTTTATAAAAATGTCATGCAATTCTACGTAATTTTACACATTAGTATAATCTTTTTTAAATAACATCACACAAATTCCAGGCTAAGAACGGACAGAGAGATAGGCCTATGTTGTCATCTTATCCTATTCCTCCAATGCCAAATCAGTGCATCTTGTTTGCAAATAATTTAATCATTAGGAATCGGGGTCCTTTCAAAAGTTAGGTCTACCTACCCTCCCCAGACACAGAAGGCCTATTGACAGGCAAACGTGAGCTTTAACTGCTGTCTACTCTTCTTCCGTGGCGTAACCCAACGAGAGAAGGTCACAAGGTATCCCTAAAAGCTGTTTGGCTTTAAACATCTTCTATTGGACAGAAAGTGAATAGCTTATACCAATTGACAGTGACAGAATTAGATTTTTTGGTCTACCTCGGCTAGAGGTTGTAGCTCAGCCTCTTAAAATGTCAAAGAAACTAAAATAATGATATTCCCATAATGCATCAGTCACGTCTTTCCCAGGTATTTTACAGCTTGTTTCTAGCATAAGGCATAACAGACCGAAACGCTGTTATAGATCACTTTATATCATCGGATCCGTAAGCTAACAAATCAAATGTATTTATAATGCCCTTTTTGAATCTGCAGATGACACAAAGTGCTATACAGAAACCCAGCCTAAAACCCCAAACAGCAAGCAATGCAGATGTAGAAGCACAGTGGCTAGGAAAAACTCCCTAGAAAGGCAGGAACCTAGGAAGAAACCTAGAGAGGAACCAGGCTCTGAGGGGTGGCCAGTCCTCTTCTGGCTGTGGCGGGTAGAGATTATAAGAGTACATGGCCATTAAGGCCAGATTGTTCTTCAAGATGTTCAAACGTTCATAGACGACCAGCAGGGTGAAATAATAATCACAGTGGATATAGCTTGTTTGTAGCATAAAGCATAGCCGATCAAAGCGCTGTTATAAATTACTTTATATCATTTGATTGGTTTTATTTTCTTCAAAATCTTACGCTAACAAAGGGTAGGCCTGCGCTTTTCGCCATTTTCTTTAATAAAACAAAGGAGGCATACTCTCTCATACCCCCTCAATTCGAGTCTTGGTTTTAACATAACAGCCCCTCACTGACACGGAGGGAGGCTATTTAAAGAGTGCATGGTGGGAGGAGGAATAGACCGACAAATCTATGGATATAGCAGCCTATAGCCTAATTTCTTCTGTCAAACAGAAAAAGGCTCCCAACACAAAGCCCTTTTGTTGTTAGTATAGTCTAATTAAACTGAAGACGGTTCAAATGAATTTCTACTTTCAACACCATGCACTGTCCATTTCTGATTGACTGAGCCCCGGCTGCTGTTTCAAGTTTCAAAGCCACAATGTAAGATACTAGACGCTGGCTTATTGTGAGGTCAGTAACTCTGATAAATACATTGTGGGAAAGAAACATATTGTTTTGTATTAAAAATCAATCGTAGCAAGCTATCAAAGTTGACCTCCTGTCCTCCTTCTCATCTTTGCGCCCCCCTTCTCAAACTGAACAGAACATAGGCTATAGGCTAGTCCCCGCAGAACATATAGAATTTGGGGGAATAGACCCAATCCATTTTTTGCTTTGACTCTCCTCCTGAACTGTCAACGTACAGTAGGCCTACACAGCACACAGCATTTTGATCACCAAGAGCCGGGGCTCAGGGTTGGAATATCCACTGCAGTGTGTAATGCAACCTAGTTTTATTTTCAACATCCCAGCAGCTCTCTTAGAAATATAACTTTGCTCTTCTCCAATCATGCGCTTCGTAGCCTATAGCCTATAAATCATTTGATTGAGACCACACTAAATAGCCTATAGGCGCACTTGATATTTCGTGCCCAGCGGTGAATCAGAGATGAGGGCGGCATCGATATACACTGAGTGTACAATTATTATTATTGTTTTTTTTAAATATTGAACCTTTATTTAACTAGGCAGGTCAGTTAAGAACAAATTCTTATTTACAATGACGGCCACACCCGGACGACGCTGGGCCAATTGTGCGCCGCCCTATGGGACTCCCAATCACGGCCTGATGTGATACAGCCTGGATTCGAACCAGGGAGACGCCTCTTGCACTGAGATGCAGTGCCTTAGACCGCTGCATCACTCGGGAGCACAACTGCTCTTTCCATGACATAGACTGACCAGGTGAATCCAGGTGAAAGCTATGATCCCTTATTGATGTCACTTGTTAAATCCACTTCAAATCAGTGTAGACGAAGGGGAGGAGACAGGTTAAAGAAGGATTTTTAAGCATTGAGACAATTGAGACATGTATTGTGTATGTGTGCCATTCAGAGGGTGAATGGACAAGACTAAATATTGAAGTGCCTGAACAGGGTATGGTACAGTAGTAGGTGCCAGTGCACCGGTTTGTGTCAAAAACTGCAACACTGCTGGGTTTCAAGCTCAACAGTTTCCCGTGTGTATCAAGAATGGTCCATCACCCAAAGGACATCCAGCCAACTTGACACAACTGTGGGAAGCATTGGAATCAACATGGGCCAGCATCCCTGTGGAACGCTTTCGACACATTGTATTGAGTCCATTCCCCGATGAATTGAGGCTGTTCTGAGGGCAAAAGAGGGGGGGTGCAACTTAATATTAGGAAGATGTTCCTAATGTTTGGTATACTCAGTGTATAGCCTAATAAGCAACACATTTTAAAACAATGACAAATATAGAAATAATCAGTTACAGTGGGGCAAAAAAGTATTTAGTCAGCCACCAATTGTGCAAGTTCTCTCACTTAAAAAGATGAGAGAGGCCTGTAATTTTCATCATAGG
The DNA here is from genome assembly GCA_003317085.1 of Hucho hucho. Taxonomy (NCBI): domain Eukaryota; kingdom Metazoa; phylum Chordata; class Actinopteri; order Salmoniformes; family Salmonidae; genus Hucho; species Hucho hucho. Next base: position 110 of record QNTS01003323.1, on the reverse strand, counting down.
TACACTTCAACTATGACAGACAAAATGAGGAAAAAAAATCCAGAAAATCACATTGTAGGATTTTTAATGAATTTATTTGCAAATTATGGTGGAAAATAAGTATTTGGTCA
>QNTS01003322.1:119077-130538 GCA_003317085.1 Hucho hucho | reverse complement strand
GTGACAGTCTACTCCCCTGTGAGTGATCGTGACAGTCTACTCCCCTGTGAGTGATCGTGACAGTCTACTCCCCTGTGAGTGATAGTAACAGGATGAACAGCAAAAACTATAAAATAAGACTGTCCTCACGCTGGAATCTGTTCCCAACTCCATGTGATGTATTTAACATTCCAACCTTTAACCTAGCCTTAGATATTCAGCAGTTCTCAGTCTGTTGACTGCTGTAAGTCACGTTATATCCTGTTATACTGGTGAAACACCCCTGTAGTCCAGGGCTAACCCTAATAACACCACCTTCACTGTAGCCTACTTTACCAACGTGGACATGCTGACTCACTGTAGCCTACTTTACCAACGTGGACATGCTGACTCACTGTAGCCTACTTTACCAACGTGGACATGCTGACTCACTGTAGCCTACTTTACTAACGTGGACATGCTGACTCACTGTAGCCTACTTTACTAACGTGGACATGCTGACTCACTGTAGCCTACTTTACCAACGTGGACATGCTGACTCGTGGCATGTCTGGTGAGCATGGAAATGTTTAAATCTCAATCATGTCTGATGTCTGCAGTCTCTAAGACTTTGCTAGTATACGACCTAAACTGACAGTTTTTATAAAGGCAACATTTTCTACATGGTCTTAGTAACAGTACAGTGTGGCAGTACAGTGTGGCAGGGTGTACCATACACTAACCAGGCCCAGCAACTGACAGGATATTCAGATCTGTCCATTGCTCTCTCCATCCAGGGTAACCTACTAAGGAAGTGTTGTTTATCACATCAACATGCTCATGTTATGTTACCCACCTTCATTTTCAGATGTTGGACATGCAACCTGTAGTACCAAATCAAAAGTCCTCTCGGGAAACTCGCTGTAATAAAGGAGAGAGATTATGACTTTAGCTGGGAGAAAAATAAACATCTGTGTACAAACATAACTTATGGTATGCAACAATTGCTAACTAGCTACATCAACAGCATATTATGCAACATAGTTTGACACATAGTTATAAATAGTGATGAAGCAACTCATATTGCAGGAATTATCGGTCAAGCTGTCTACGTGCTGGCCAGACGTGATTCGTTGCGTGATTCATTTGATGGTCGAGAAATACAATTGTTACAGCTGCTGTTACTGCTGACAATTCAGAAAACATTCGCGGGGAAATGTTTGGACCTAAAAGTCTATATTGACACCAAATTATAATGTTTACTTTAGGACCGTTAAATACTAAATATAGGGGGTCCTAGGCTAGCAGGCTAATTAATTTAGCGAACTTGATGAAAATTAATTTTGCAACTTGACAGCATTACACTGACCCAAATGCTAACTCAGCATGCCAGACACCCAGCTAAATAAATTAGAATTCACACTTTTAATAACGGTCCATATGTATAGTAAGTAAACAAACTCGTGTCTTACTTTATTCTGCTGTCCATGGTTTACAACATCGCGACAGCTCGCGCCACCGGCTTGCGTTCCGAAGCAACCAGAGGTCAGTAACTAGTTCAACCTTTCAGCCTGTTGCCTACCGCGGATACCGCATGCTTCAAAGATTTATTCTAGCTAGTAGCGATGTGTCTTCCTTGTTCCTGATCTGTACAGTTGGCCGTTTCAGTTCCACGGTATTTCCACAACAAACAGCACCAGGAAGTGTCTGTGAAAGATTTAGTGACGTCACCTCACTTGATAAAGCTCTTGGAGTGACCCCTCCTCCCCCTAAATCCTCAGAACAGCAGTTATTTCATGTCCCCCTCCTTGATTAGAGCTGATGGCATTATCATGTTGTTCCATAGTAAATGCTTAGTAATTTAGTTTATTTCATTTTTTATTACACATGTGCAATAGGGACTGCTCCTTCACAAATAAGAGCAGTGATGGCTATAGGGCCGGCTATGGCATAGAAGTGGCAAATGTACCCTAGGTTGTTCTTTTTTTTACATTATTCATCTTCACTTACCTGTCTGGATCTGACGTCATTAACAACAACAACAACAAACATGACCAGAGCTTTTTGATTGTTGTAAAGCAGAGGATAGTCCTGTGGGCATTTATTTGGGCCTTATGAATGCATTCCACATTTGCTGCATTAAAAAGGCTATAATTCACACACAACTCTTAGCAGTCCAGCCTATGATGCTGAGTCATTGAGCCCCTGTGTTAGCCTATATGTGTCCCGGGGTAAATTGAAACCAGTGGCTGTGCCTGCCTGTGTGTGTATGATGTGTGTCTCTCCTAGCCCTCCTGAGAGTAGACCTGGCTGGGAGCCAGTTTCCTGCAGGCAGACTGAAGGTAATTAAGTGGCAGCAGACTGGGACATGCTGTTGCAAGTTTCTCCTATGAAATGATAATGGCAGGATCCTGCTGGTGCTGTCTCACCATTCACAAAAGCATTACATACGCACAATACGCACCGGGCTGGAGTCAAGAGGGAATAGCCTACTGTGGATTAAATACACCACTTTATGTGGTTCAATGTTTATTTTATTTCTGTGTGTGTGCGTGTGTGTGTGAGTGTGTATAACAGAGATGGTTTGTTCAAATTATGATGAGTAACCTAGCATGAGACCAGGCTTTTAGCTCATCGCGAGAACACCGTCCTGTGGCAAGCAGCAGACGACTTAAAGTCAGTCAATCACATAGGTTCAGTGTATTTTATTTCAATGTACAGTTAAAACATACACGGTGCAATGGCAGTTGCCCATTGAAAATTATTTGAGAGGCAAATAGCTCTCTATTTGGATAAACCCGCACATTAGTGGCGGTTCTGAAGTGTATACAGTAACAGTTCTGTCTAAAGGATATTTACAAAATTCCACATTACCACTTGGGCTCCCAAGTGCAAGAGGCATCACTGCAATCCCTGGTTCAAATCCAGGCTGTATCACATCCGGCCGTGAATGGGAGTCCCACAGGGCGGCGCACAATTGGCCGAGCGTCACCCGGGTAGGCCATCATAGTAAATAAGATTTTGTTCTTAACTGATTTGCCTAGTTAAATAAAGGTTCAGGATCAAAATAAATAACACTAGCAAAAGAAACTCATGTATCCATTTACAGGCAATGTTGTGATTCAAGAAACAATAAAATACATCTTCTATACTGTACATTTCTAATTAAAACATTAAACACAGGCAATGCTGTGATTCAAGAAACAATAAAATACATCTTCTATACTGTACATTTCTAATTAAAACATTAAACACAGGCAATGCTGTGATTCAAGAAACAATAAAATACATATTCCATACTGTACATTTCTAATTAAAACATTAAACACAGGCAATGTTGTGATTCATGTTGTGAACAATAAAATACATCTTCCATACTGTACATTTCTAATTAGAACATGAAACGTAGGCAATGGATGACTGTACAAAATATAATAAATATGGTATAAAATAAAAATCACCGTCCCAATGTTGACATGAAAAAATGTCAGTGAAGTACTCACATCCTCTGCACTTTCCGACCACATTTATTTTTAATACACATGTTTTGTTATTATCGCTTTGAGGATAACACAGTGCCACCGACACGGCCGCTACCAAGGACTGTGGGCTCTCCTTCTCTGTGGCCGACGTGAGTAATACATTTAAGCGTGTTAACCCTCGCGAGGCTGCTGGGCCAAGACGGCATCCCTGGACACGTCCTCAGTACATGCGCAGACCAGCTGGCTGGAGTGTTTACAGATGATGCAATCGCCATAGCACTGCACACTGCCCTATCCCATCTGGACAAGAGGAATACCTATGTAAGAATGCTGTTCATTGACTATAGCTCAGCATTCAACACCATAGTACCCTCCAAGCTCATCATTAAGCTCGGGCCCTGGGTCTAAATCGCACCCGTGCAACTGGGTCGTGGACTTCCTGATGGTTCCCCCCCAGGTGGTGAAGGTAGGAAACAACACCTCCACTTTGCTGATCCTCAATACAGGGGCCCCACAAGGGTGTGTGCTCAGCCCCCTCCTGTACTCCCTGTTCACCCATGACTGCGTGGTCACGCACGCCTCCAACTAAATCATTAAGTTTGCAGACAACACAACATTAGTAGGCCTGATTACCAACAATGACAAGACAGCCTACAGGGAGGAGGTGAGGGGCCTGGGAGAGTGGTGCCAGGAAAATAACCTCTAACTCAACGTCAACAAAACAAAGGAGCTGATCGTGGACTTCAGGAATCAGCAGAGGGAGCACGCCCTTATCCACATCGATGGGCCCGCAGTGGAGAAAGTGGAAAGCTTCAAATTCCTCGGCGTACACATCGCTGACGATCTGAAATGGTCCACCCGCACAGACAATGTGGTGAAGAAGGCGCAACAGTGCCTCTCCAACCTTATGAGGCTGAAAAAATTTGGCTTGGCCCCTAAAACCCTCACAAACTTTTACAGATGCACAATCGAGAGCATCCTGTCAGGCATGGTACGGCAACTGCACCGCCCGCAACCGCAGGGCTCTCCAAAGGGTGATGCGGTCTGCCTAACGCATCCCCGGGGGCAAACTACCTGCCCTCCAGGACACCTACATTGCCCAATGTCACAGGAAGGACAAAACGTTTGTTAAGGACATTAACCACCCGAGCCACGGCCTCCTCACCCCGCTATCATCCAGAAGGTGAGGTCAGTACAGATGCATCAAAGCTGGGACAGAGAGACTTCTATCTCAAGGCCATGAAAATGTTAAATAGCCATCACTAGCCGGCTTCCACCCTGTTACGCAACCCTGCACCTTAGAGGCTGCTGCCCTATATACACAGACTTGGAATCACTGACCACTTTAAAAAGGGAACAATAGTCAATTTAATAATGTTTAAATAATGTTTACATACTGCTTTACACATCTCATATGTACAGTTGAAGTCGGAGGTTTACATACACTTAGGTTGGAGTCATTAAAATGTGTTTTTCAACCACTCCACAAATTTATTGTTAACAAACTATAGTTTTGGCAAGTCGGTTAGGGCATCTACTTTGTGCATGACACAAGTCATTTTTCCAACAATTGTTTACAGACAGATTATTTTACTCATAATTCCAGTGGGTCAGAAGTTTACATACACTAAGTTGACTGTGCCTTTAAACAGCTTGGAAAATTCCAGAAAATGATGTAATGGCTTTAGAAGCTTCTGATAGGCTAATTGACATAATTTGAGTCAATTGGAGGTGTTCCTGTGGATGTATTTCAAGGCCTACCTTCAAACTCAGTGCCTCTTTGCTTGACATCATGGGAAAATCAAAAGAAATCAGCCAAGACCTGAGAAAAAAAATTCTAGTTCATCCTTGGCAGCAATTTCCAAAAGCCTGAAGGTACCACATAACCCGGATGTCCTAGCCGTATCTGAATCCTGGCTTAGGAAGGCCACAAAAAATCCTGAAATTTCCATCCCTAACTATAACGTTTTCCGACAAGATAGAACTGCCAAAGGGGGCGGAGTTGCAATCTACTGCAGAGACAGCCTGCAGAGCTCTGTCATACTATCCAGGTCTTTGCCCAAACAATTCGAGCTTCTACTTCTAAAAATCCACCTTTCCAGGAACAAGTCTCTCACCGTTGCCGCTTGTTATAGACCACCTTCTGCCCCCAGCTGTGCCCTGGACACCATATGTGAATTGATTGCCCCCCATCTATCTTCAGAGCTCGTGCTGTTAGGTGACCTAAACTGGGACATGCTTAATACCTCGGCCGTCCTACAATCTAAGCTAGATGCCCTCAATCTCACACAAATTATCAACGAACCTACCAGGTACAAACCCAAATCTGTAAACACGGGCACCCTCATAGAAATCATCCTGACCAACCTGCCCTCTAAATACACCTCTGCTGTCGTCAACCAGGATCTCAGCGATCACTGCCTCATTGCCTGCGTCCGTAATGGGTCTGCCGTCAAACAACCACCCCTCATCACTGTCAAACGCTCCCTAAAACACTTCAGCGAGCAGGCCTTTCTAATCGACCTGGCCCGGGTATCCTGGAAGGATATTGACCTCATTCCGTCAGTAGAGGACGCCTGGTTGTTCTTTAAAAGTGCTTTCCTCACCATCTTAAATAAGCATGCCCCATTCAAAAAATGTAGAACCGGGAATAGATATAGCCCTTGGTTCACTCCAGACCTGACTGCCCTTGACCAGCACAAAAACATCCTGTGGCGTACTGCATTAGCATCGAATAACCTCCGCGATATGCAAGTTTTCAGGGAAGTTAGGAACCAATATACACAGGCAGTTAGGAAAGCAAAGGCTAGCTTTTTCAAACAGAAATTTGCATCCTGTAGCACAAATTCAAAAAAGTTCTGGGACACTGTAAAGTCCATGGAGAATAAGAGCACCTCCTCCCAGCTGCCCACTGCACTGAGGCTAGGAAACACTGTCACCACCGATAAATCCACGATAATTGAGAATTTCAATAAGCATTTTTCTTCGGCTGGCCATGCTTTCCAACTGGCTAACACTAACCCGGTCAACAGCCCTGCACCCCCCACAGCAACTTGCCCAAAACTCCACCATTTCTCCTTCACCCAAATCCAGATAGCTGATGTTCTGAAAGAGTTTCAAAATCTGGACCCCTACAAATCAGCTGGGCTAGACAATCTGGACCCTCTCTTTCTAAAATTATCCACCGCAATTGTTGAAACCCCGATTACTAGCCTGTTAAACCTCTCTTTCGTATCGTCTGAGATCCCAAAAGATTGGAAAGCTGCCGCGGTCATCCCCCTCTTCAAAGGGGGAGACACTCTAGACCCAAACTGTTACAGACCTATATCTATCCTACCCTGTCTTTCAATGGTCTTCGAAAGCCAAGTTAACAAACAGATCACCGACCATTTGGAATCCCACCGTACCTTCTCCACTATGCAATCTGGTTTCCAAGCTGGTCATGGGTGCACCTCAGCCACGCTCAAGGTCCTAAACGATATCATAACCGCCAACGATAAAAGACAATAGTGTGCAGCCGTATTCATCGACCTGGCCAAGGCTTTCGACTCTGTCAATCACCACATTCTTATCGGCAGACTCAACAGCCTTGGTTTCTCAAATGACTGCCTCGCCTGGTTCACCAACTACTTTTCAGACAGAGTTCAGTGTGTCAAATCGGAGGGCCTGTTGTCCGGACCTCTGGCAGTCTCTATGGGGGTGCCACAGAGTTCAATTCTCTGGCCGACTCTTTTCTCTGTATACATCAATGATGTTGCTCTTGCTGCAGGTGATTCTCTGATCCACCTCTACGCAGACGACACCATTCTGTATCCATCTGGCCCTTCTTTGGACACTGTGTTAACTAACCTCCAGATGAGCTTCAATGCCATACAACTCTCCTTCCGTGGCCTCTAACTGCTCTTAAATGCAAGTAAAACTAAATGCATGCTCTTCAACCGATCGCTGCCCGCACCTGCCCGCCCGTCCAGCATCACTACTCTGGACGGTTCTGACTTAGAATATGTGGACAATTACAAATACCTAGGTGTCTGGTTAGACTGTAAACTCTCCTTCCAGACTCACATTAAGCATCTCCAATCCAAAATTAAATCTATGCAACAAAGCATCCTTTACTCATGCTGCCAAACATACCTTCGTAAAACTGACTGTCCTACCGATCCATGACTTTGGCGATGTCATTTATAAAATAGCCTCCAACACTCTACTCAGCAAATTGGATGCAGTCTATCACAGTGCCATCCATTTTGTCACCAAAGCCCCATATACTACCCACCACTGCGACCTGTATGCTCTCGTTGGCTGGCCCTCGCTTCATATTCGTCGCCAAACCCACAGGCTCCAGGTCATCTACAAGTCTTTGCTAGGTAAAGCTCCGCCTTATCTCAGCTCACTGGTCACCATAGCAGCACCCACCCGTAGCACGCGCTCCAACAGGTATATTTCACTGGCCACCCCCAAAGCCTATTCCTCCTTTGGCCGCCTTTCCTTCCAGTTCTCTGCTGCCAATGACTGGAACGAATTGCAAAAATCACTGAAGCTGGAGACTCCTATCCCCCTCACTAACTTTAATCATCAGCTGTACACAGCCCATCTGTAAACAGCCCATCCAACTACCTCATCCCCGTACTGTTATTTATTTTTTTTGCTCCTTTGCACCCCAGTATCTCTACTTGCACATTAATCTTCTGCACATCTATCACTCCAGTGTTTAATTGATACATTTTTATTAATTCGCCACTACGGCCTATTTATTGCCTTACCTCCCTAATCTTACCTCATTTGCACACACTGTATATAGATTTTTTTTTCTATTGTGTTATTGACTGTACGTTTGTTTATTCCATGTGTAACTCTGTGTTGTTGTTTGTGTCGCACTGCTTTGCTTTATCTTGGCCAGGTCGCAGTTGTAAATGAGAACTTGTTCTCAACTGGCCTACCTGGTTAAATAAAGGTGAAATTATTATTATATATATTTTTTATTCATCTGTACAAATAATAGTATGCAAGTATAAACACTGTGGGACCACGCAGCCGTCCTACCGCTCAGGAAGGAGAGGTAGGAAAATTATGTGGATATATTGAAGCAACATCTCAAGACATCAGTCAGGAAGTTAAAGCTTGGTCGCAAATGGGTCTTCCAAATGGACAATGACCCCAAAGATACTTCCAAAGTTGTGGCAAAATGGCTTAAGGACAACAAAGTCAAGGTATTGGAGTGGCCATCACAAAGCCCTGACCTCAATCCCATAGAAATTTGGGGGCAGAACTGAAAAAGCATGTGCGAGGAAGGAGGCCTACAAACCTGACTCAACTACACCAGCTCTGTCGGGAGGAACGGGCCAAAATTCACCCAACTTCTTGTGGGAAGCTTGTGGAAGGCTACCCGAAACGTTTGATCCAAGTTAAACAATTTAAAGGCAATGCTACCAAATACTAATTGAGTGTATGTAAACTTCTGACCCACTGGGAATGTGATGAAAGAAATAAAAGCTGAAATAAATAATTCTCTCTACTATTATTCTGGCATTTCACATTCATAAAATAAAGTTGTGATCCTAACTGACCTAAGACAGGGGATTTTTACTAGGATTAAATGTCAGGAATTGTGAAAAACTGAGTTTAAATGTATTTGGCTAAGGTGTATGCAAACTTCCAACTGTATATATGTCTTAATTCTATTCTTTTACTGGTTTTGAGTAACAGTGGTGGGTTAATTTTGCCCCAGACTAAATCAAATTAAATCAAATTCACATACACATATTTAGCAGATGTTTTTGCAGGTGTAGCCGAAATGCTTGTGTTCCTAGATCCAACAGTGCAGTAGTATCTAACAGTACAGTAGTATCTAAAAACAATTATACTACTGCACTGTTGGAGCTGCAGTAGGAACACAAGCATTTTGCTACACCTGCAATAACATCTGCTAAGTATGTGTATGACCAATACAAATTTGATTTGATTTGATTCAGTCTGGGGCAAAATTCACCCACCACTGTCACTCAAAACCAGTTGTCACATTACATTAGCTGGATGTACAGTAGGCAGATAGCAAACAGCCATGGCTTAAAGCAGTACATAACCTTGAAAGGACCAATAAATGTCCACTCATCAACTTCATGTTTTAAATGTGTAGTGCAGAATGCATGTATGCTACAGTAAGACTGGCTACATTGCTGGTTTCTATACGCCGGTCTCAATCAGTGATCTTGTTAAGTTTTTTTAAATCCTTGATTTTATGAGAAATAATATAGGGCCTAGCATATGGGAAGAATCTTTATGGAGAATTCCAGTTTGCTACAATAGCTTTTTAACCCATGTTGAATTTCTATAAATCTCATAGCAATACGACTTCAATACGGTAGGGGCGCGGTGAAGCTAGGACTGCTGCATAGTCACATGCCAAGAGGCGACAAGGACAGAGGAAATATATGATACAATATATCGATGATAGACTTTGTTTTGTTACATTCTAGCCTACAAGTTTGCTGTAGCTTATTCGTTTTTTTTGTGTAATAAGCGTGTGCTTGAATTTTGGATGGCAACATTGTCGTATGATGTTACCACTGCAACATAGCTTTGTAGTAGATAGGCTAGTCGTTCTAAAACTCGAAAGTCGAAGAAGTAAACATCATAAATGTTAGTGGCCTATTTGCTTTAGCAATATTATGTTGTTTTGCCAATGTTTCCCGCGTGCAACATTACTCTGCGGGTTGAGCGTGCAACGTTCTATACGAGCAGTTCAAATCATGTCAACTCAGGACGCCTCACAACACGGTTTTAACCAGAAGCGATTGATAGCCAACAATAGCGGATCATTACAGATTCATACAACTAAAGTAGACCAAGAAGACTCGGATACCGGTGTCAAGACAAGCAACGACATGCAAGAAACAAACAGAAAAACTGAAAAACAGTTCACAGAGGACGAACTTGCCATACATAAATTACACAGAGAAGCATGTGAGGTAAGCTTCAGACATCTTGCTGGCGTTACACTCTTATGAGTCCGTACTTTGTCACCACAGTGACTGACCTGCCTGGCCGCCTACCTCATGTCCAAGGGTTGTAAAAAAGCTACATGTCATGTCCCATGTCCTGCAAGGATAGGAATCAGAGGGTGTTGACTCTACTGCTGTCATTGACACAAAACTGGGTCACTCCTTCTCCTACTGGGGCAACAAACAGTTAAATATAGTACAATTATTTATGTAAGCAGTAGCTCACTATATAACATGTTAGGTTACGTCTTTTGATTGATTATATTTTGTTTTTACTTAAAATATATTTATAAAATGTTTTACGTTGTTTTATGCTGTAATAATGTTAACACTGACGGCGGTGACAAGATGGGCAATAGCTAGACAGGACCAGAGAGGGGCCAACTTTTAGAATTTTGAAATGTGTTCTAATTAAAGACGTTCGGTTACATAGCATTGTTAAAATATTCCCCATGTAAAGTTAATGGGGAACTATAGCATGTTGTAGTGTCATGTAAATGCATCATAATGCAGAAACCTCATTGATCCACCTCTCTAAATGACATGGCTCTGGACAGGATATGTAAGTGTGTGCACTGTTCTACCATCCAAGGTGTCTTCACTTAACCAAACGCTTATGACATTCTTATAGACCTAGTTTTCGAAACATTGCCTCATAATGTGTGAGTGTCAAGCCGGCCGGCGATGTTTACAACCAAACCATTGACAGACGCAGGCCTCTCCCTTAATCCACTCCCAGCCCACTCCACGTCAGCAGCAGTAGGTGTCACTCCCCAATGCCAGTGGGCTTCCCAGCAGTAAATATTTACCATGGCTCCTGAGTCTGGCCAGAGTGAAGCAAGTTGGGCGAGAGAGGCTTGAGCGTGGCAGGGCCAGGGCCTCGGTGGGAAAAGCACAATGCAGGGAGAGCAATGGCAGTGCCAGTTCCTCTCTGGGGCCGTGCGATGCCATGTGAAATGACAGGCGGTGTCACCAGAGAGCCCCAGGCCTTTCTCCCATCGTGGCCTGGCTGGCTGGCTG
>QNTS01003322.1:75715-94840 GCA_003317085.1 Hucho hucho | reverse complement strand
GGTTAAATCAGCCTGTACAATGTTTCCGGTTAAATCAGCATGTACATTGTTTCTGGTTAAATCAGCCTGTACACTGTTTCTGGTTAAATCATCCTGTACACTGTTTCTGGTTAAATCAGCCTGTACAGTGTTGCTGGTTAAATCAGCTCGTACAATGATTCTGGTGTAATCAGCCTGTCCACTGTTTCTGGTTAAATCAGCCTGTACACTGTTTCTGGTTAAATCAGCCTGTACACTGTTTCTGGTTAAATCAGCCTGTGCAATGATTCTGGTTAAATCAGCCTTTACAGTGTTTCTGGTTAAATCAGCCTGTACAATGATTCTGGGCTTTTCTTTGTTGGGATATTTCATCTCAGACAAAAGAAAATGCAATGGAGCCCCATTGCACTTTCTGCTATTGTCTTGGCAGAGCCACAGCACATCCATTCCAGGCTGTGAATTGAGTGGCGGTCTGCCTGGGCAGTTGCTAGTAGTGTATTTATGTCAAGCTCTTCGGACTGAGACACTCTGACTGACCTTCAGCGGAAGCATATGTTGTTCTGGAGCAGCTAGATCCTGCTGTTGTCATGCCGTATGCCTGATAGAGGATCCAGCATGGCAGACACACAGGCAGGGACCTGTCCAGTTTGGAGCCCTGGCTGGCCAGACACGCAGGCAGGGACCTGTCCAGTTTGGAGACCTGGCTGGCCAGACACGCAGGCAGGGACCAGTCCAGTTTGGAGCCCTGGCTCGCCAAACAGGCTTCTATCGTCCCCAGTTGACAGGCCAAGCTCTCTCTCTCTTTTGCTCACACACAAACGCACACACACAGCCCCGCGGCCGTAGGCCCAGCCACAGTCACTCTCAGCCTCCATCACTGCTGTCCAGCAAGGGTTTGACACGGAGTTGGCGGGCAAAACTGGAGTGTCAGCCGCCTCATGACGCCTGAAAGGTACATCAGTCTCAGCATCTGGCCGAGAAGTGTGTGTGTGTGTGTTTGTTTGTGTGTGACAAAGAGAAATCACAGTGGGAGGGTGTTTTTTTTGCACTTTGTGTGTACATGTGTGTGTGTACATGTGTGTGTGTACACGCGTGTGTGTACACGCGCGCGTGTGTGTCTTGATCCAAGCAGCAGCTGAGCAGCCCCTCCAAACATCAACGTCTGGTTGTGCAACAGAGACAATGTCATCTGGCCTCGGGGCAGGAGCTTCACCACTGGTCAGATGGACAAGCAGCTCCCTGTGGTAGAATTACAGCCTGACGAAAACGTCATGCACCTCTGAGTGACAGTCAGCACGCCAGATTCCTTTGGACAGACTGGCCTGCGAATAGCACTGAGCAGCAGTAGGCTTTTCAGCCATGTCTCAACTGGTGGTCAAGCCGGCTGTGCCAGGCCAGAACCCTGCCACTGCCAGATGAGACCGGACAAGGGGAGGGAGGGAGGGATGGGGAAGGAGGGAAGGAGGGAGGTGGAGCTGTAGCCTTGAGATACGGTAGAGTTTGGGACTGCACTTTTTGGGTGCATCTCAGTCTGTGGTGGTGGTGGAGGGGGAGGGGGGCAGGCTGGATTTGTTGTGGAGAAACAGACAGGCAGGGAGGCAGCAGTTGGTGTTCATAGGCTCAAGCTGGCTAGTTAAGAGCTAGCTCTCCTATTCTCCATCTGGCAGGGAACTGTACAGGGGGCTGTGATATGGGCTCCAGCAGAGCAGGGAGAGGGGGAAGAGAGGGAGGGAGAGAGGATGGGAGAGGGGGAAGAGNGGGGGGGGGGGGGGTAGAGATGGGGAGGAAGAACCCTTCAAATGATGCTACACTCTTAGAAAAAAAATTGCTATCTAGAACCTAAAAGGGTTCTTTGGTCAGGCAGATCGCTCAAGAGTGTGTTCGAAACTGGACATCTATCCATGTACTGAGGATGTTGGAAAATGCCTTCGAAAACAGTGAGCGCTATTACCATCAAGAAGGCTTGGGTTTTGCTAGGGAATGGTGGACAGGGGTGGTGGTGGTGGTGGTGGTGGATGGGTGTAGTCCCATGACTCTGGATTGATCCCAGTGGTGGACACATACAAATCTAAATAAATAATTACCCTTTCCCAAACCTTAACCCTAAATTTGACAATTGGAGAAACGGAACAAAACTAAGCAGGAGGAGTCAACCCAAGGCGTCAAAAACACTTCGAAATTTGAGGTTTGGAGCAACTTCAAAATGTTACTTTTGGAGAAATGTCTAAATCTGCAATGAGACTGTGAGAGCTCGTTGTCTTTGACTGTCCCCACAGGACATTTTTTGGTTCCAGGTAGAACCCTTTTCAGTCTGAAGATGTATGAGAAGTCCCACCCTTTTTTAAATCATATGATGAAATACATTTTCTAAAATGCACTGAATAGGCTGTGGCAGTTCAATGCATTTTGATATTATGCCAGTAACCTATTCCAAATCACGCACAATATTTCTCAAAAATGTAATAAGACAAATTTCCTCATCACATATATAAACATGATCTGAAGTAAACCAACCAACCCACCATCCACATTAATAAGCAGTCACGATTGTGTTGCATTTATAAACTATAGAAAATATTGGCTCCAAAGAAATCATTTCCAAATTGTTTGCGAACTTGTAATCTCTTGTGGACAGATAAGTAAACATAAGAGATGACCAATTAGGCTACGAAAGACTTTAGATCTGGGTTAACCGAGATGACCGATTTTGTGGAGGCTATGTTTCGTTTAGATTTAATATTTACAAATATTCACGTTAACGGATTTCTGTGAAAGGAAGCGGTAGTAGTGGTCTGCTATGTGGAATTGCGACAGCCGTGGAGCAGTTTGCCTCCGGGCAGCGCGACATACCTAATTTGACACTCTATAATTGGGATTGTCGAGGTGACACGCGCTCCTGTTGACGTTCCCCGGTAACCTAAAGATTTACGCAGACCCAACCGTTTCACTATAGCATAATTATAACGACCATCTCCATTGTTCATTGTAAGGCCTACCGGTATGCCTATAGCTTGTTGACTGGAAGGGAGACAGGGATTGACTCAAATTGGAATGGAACCATTCAAAGACCTAGGGAGTTGCAATTTAAGGTATTTTTTAATGTGATTAGAAAAACAAACAAACGTGGATGTTAAGCCCAGCCCATTTCAGATGAGAAAGTGAATGTGACTATTTAATTTCTGTCTTCAATATCACAAGATTTCGTTCCAAGCGTTTTTAATATTCTCCCTGATTTGGGCAATATAGCCTATTAGTATAAAATGTGCCTGCTAGGTTACGTAATGTGACACATGGATTAATGTTAAATGTAATAATAATCTACTCAATTGAATAACTTTTCATTTCTATGCACTGTGATGTTTTTAGGCGTGGTGTATCTTGACGTTCCTATTCTCCAGATAGCCCATTGTTAATACAGTTTGACTGCAACACCCAATGATTTATTAAAACGGACCCATCAGAAACCACTGTAATCTGGGGTGTAAAACACACTTGACTAGAATTTATTCATATGGGCATTGACATGCTGATATTTTGGACAAACCCGTGATGTGTGTGTGTGTGTGTTCGTGCTCGTGCGTGCGTGTGTGTCTCAGCATTGTCTCGTGAGCTCTCATTATCAGTGCGTTTGAGAGGGTTTGGTGGAGGGAGAAGAATATGTATAATTGTCTTCTCGCCAAGCGATGGGTTTGTTTTAATTGACACTCACTGGGACTACAAGAAACAAGGAACAACCCCCATCTACCGGCAGAATCTCCGCCACCCTCTCCTCCTTCTCCTCCTCCTCTTCTCTCTTCTGTACAGCCCCGCCACCCTCTCCACGCACCGTTGGCTTCTATAACAGGACAACGCTTTCTCAGCAGAAGGTAACCTCAACTTACACATGAAATACAAATGTTCACGCAATTAATCGGTATATGTGCCATAGGCCTACATTATATCCACATGGCTGATGTTTTTCGAGGTGCGAAAAAATGGCATTGAAATAGAATACAGCCTGATGCATGGAGTGGAAAAGATTGTGCGTGTGCAAGCTATAAGATTTTGCATTAATGACAGATATAGTGAGCGGTGTTACTGCCTGGTTACAGATATAGTGAGCCGTGTTACTGCCTGGTTACTGAGCTTTGGGATGTGGAAGGATTGGCGATATACGGCTTATTTCTTTCATTCACAAGGAAACCAAAGTCAACATTGAGCCACCCGTGGTATAGTTCAAATATGGTTATCTTATCTGTCATTGTTTTTGAATACATGTTCATGGTCAACATTTTATAAGAAAAAATAACAAGGTTGAAATTGAGAAGACACTGCACAGTGCACTGAACTGCAGAGGTTAGAGGTGATTCTCAGCAGTGTCAGCAGAATAGTGGAAAGGAGGGAAAACGGACAGAAAAACTATTAATAGTAGCCTAAATGTGTTGCCAGTTCTAAAATGTCATGAGCCACCCAAGCAATAGTAAAATAACGATTCATTCTGAATTCTAACCGGAATGGAAATACTTTAGTTGGCCGCTATATTTCATTTTATTTATTTTATTATTCAGGAGACAAAAGCCTGGCATGGTTACGAACAATGCAGGTATGAATTCAACCCAAAAAACAAAAGCCAACGCGTTTAAAGACCAATAAGTTACTTTCCTTAGAAGATACTAATGCGTGTCCGCCATCCTTATTGGCATTACTGTAAGATGCATCATCAATAGTCATTTATTTTTTTTATTTTTTTTATCATATAGCAGATAATTACGCATTTATAACCAATAACCTGCTATGGGACCATAGACTTCTAAAATAGGCCTAGCTATAAACTAAATCCGACGAAGAGGGAATAAGGCTACATTTCGATTTTGTTAAGTAAAAAAATAAACAAATAGGCTGTTTTACGTTACAGAGAAATGGACAGTGGGAGAGCTCATGCATACATAGACGCATTTTAATCACTCGGATGAAATGTCATTGCTGGAGGCAAGGGAGACACGCATCAAGGGGATCTATAGCACATTTCATATTCCTTATGAGATGCACAATGCAATAATTACAATACTAATAATAGTAAGGATAATTTTAGTTTATGAAATAAATAACAACAGCTATCTATACATTTAGCAGGATATACGCTTTTCTTTTAAATAAGGTGGGCCACTTTGCGTTTTCTATCCTCTCCTGGGAACGCGAAATAAACACTGCAATTAAATGTCACACTGAACTGACATCATTTTAAGATTCTTTTGTCTAAGTGAAATTAATCCTCAGTATTTTTTTATTAAATGTTTTACCTCAGTGGTATGAAACTGACAGAGCGCGAATTAACTCCGCTGCTGCTAGCACATTCACCTCCTCTAAAGCGTGGACATTTCTGCGTCGTGTTATCTAGAGGGGCCCAATTAAACACCCGACTTCTGATCCCGGGGACAAAATGGAAATGTAACACTTCTTAAAATGATTGGTGTTGGCGAGAGGAAGCGCACCTGCAACTCCATTGAGCTTTGGGGAGTCTATTAATGGTCCGGACTGTAAGCAGAGTTATCTTTTGTCCTCTGACACAAAACCTTTAATTCTCCCAGACGTGTTTTATTGTCTGTCAGGCCACGGCCGGGGCCTTGGGGACAGAATAATACACACATTCGTTATATAGATAATATCAATTACCTCTTCAACAACATGATATCCGTGCAATAAATATATTTAATGGAATTAAATGTCTTGGATTAAAGTACAAAATGTCAATGGCAAAAAACAGGCAAACAAGCAGATTTAGCCAATATCATGGGTGCGTGTTTGTGAGCTAAATGTGTCAGTGTATCGCGATAGTTTGAGTGTAATTGGAGAGACGATGGGCATGCTAATGAAGAGTTAGTGGCGGATAATTAGTTTCCATTGAGTGTAGGTTACCGTTTAATTGAGAGAGCATTGATTGGGCTTTAAAATCTGTAATTCCGTTACTTACACAGAATGGAAGCTTGACACCGTCACTTCAGCGCATGCAGCCTTAGGATAACTAGAAAATGCATATAGGCTCCTATATAGGCTTCTTAATTAGGCTAACTTGTTATGTTGGTTAGAAAAGGGTCTGGCATTTGGCATCTGTTCGTTTTAGAATCGGCCTATATGTATTTGCCATGCTCTAGGCTATTTGTGGCAAATTTCTCGTAGTCCATATTGTATTATTTTGCAGGCCTACATTGTGTTTTGTAGGCTAAACTTGACATATGTTGGCTATGATAATACTTTACCATTCTCTCTACGGAGTTACTGTAGCTGCCTTCTCCCCATAACATATCACTGCCCCGCCCCAACCTCCCAACACACACACACACACACACACACACACACACACACACACACACACACACACACACACACACACACACACACACACAGCATGTAATCTTTAACATGAATTAATCAGGATCCTGTTAAATTAGGCCTATTATAATCTCGGCCTAAAGTAAAAAATATCCAATTCAAAAATTCGTTTTTTTTGTAAACTTAGTTAGGCCTACACAGAATGCTCACAGGTAAATATACTATCACATTAAAAAATGCATGGCGGCAAAAATACCTGACAATAGTAAAAATATCGCTTCACACGACTGTTTCACAGTCACATAAACTTATCGAATCAAATTCAACAAATGAGAATTCTGAAACTCCATAATACATTTCAAACGTATTAAAATTAGTTCAAATTACAATTCAATATCCAATGCTTATCCTTCTAATTCAATCACACCAAGAGCTTATGTAAATATCACTAAACCGTATCGTGTCTTTAAGCTGCGATTTAGTCTCCATTAATGTGTCTGGTAACTAAAACCTATAGAAAAGAAAAGTAATGAAAATGTCAATACCCAAAGTGTCTCTCTCCACGCTCTCGTAGCCAGCATGCACGGCGGGTTTTGAGAGGAGAGTGACAGCTCTTTGTTGGTGAATAGAAATCAGTGGCATAGAGAGAAGGGGCGACTCCTCCTACCAAATTATCCAAACTGGGCAGGCTTTTGCTCTCTTCACAAATAGAACACTGCTCTCCAACTCAGGCAGTCCCAATCTGACCTTCAAGCACACGGAACCCTGTAACGGAAGATCGGTGGGGGACTGTCGAGAGAAAAATACCCAATCTAAACTTCTGCCATTTTAACCGTTCGTCACCATCACCATCATCATCAGTGCGTGTACTGGCAACCCCCGGATCAGCTGGACTATACTTTTTCTTTTTTGGTAACAAGACATTCAAAGGAGGGGAAAACAATTTATTCCTGCCTTGACTTCTCCCCGTTCCTCATCTCTACACCGAGTTGCATTCGTTTCCCCCCCAGTTTGCTTTGCACACTTGCAGAGGAGGTAAGCTGAGCTGAGTGTGCCTCTTGTGTGTGTATGCCTGTCTCGCAGCAGAACCAGTCGGATGCTCTGAGCCTACCGGACGCAGAGCTGTATATGGAAGTTGTGGGCTATAAGGCAGAAGCGAGCTGTTGCACATTGCGTCGTTCAAGAGCGGGAGCCATGCTGTTCCACGGGATCTCCGGTGACCACATCCAGGGAATCATGGAGGAGATGGAGAGGAGATCCAAAACCGACTCGCGCCTGGCCAAGGGCGTGCGGCTCAACGGAAGGGAAGCGGTGAGGAAAATTAACAACAATGCAATGTTGTTTTTGTTTGTTTTCTGACGATTAACACCTACCATCGGAATGGGAATAACTGCTTATGCGCAAGAGAACGCTTTAGAAGATAGGTCTATAGTTGGGCTAATATAAAGAATCCCTCGAAAGAAAGTCTTCATGTTGTGGTTAATATTGAATTTACAGATTCCTCTGCCCAAAATAACAAACAATAACATACAGCCTAAATTGTATGCTCGTCTGGTGGACGTTTTCGTATGTCATACAAATATATTCACTTATCAACCTGTTAAGTGAAAGTGCATAAAGTAAAAGTGACAATTATTACGCACAATTTTCCAATTTGTTACACAATTTATATTTTGAGCAAATAGCAAATTGCTGATGTTAATATTTATTTATATAATATAGGCTATAATAAAACAATAATTACAGATATAGCCTAATGGAGCTATCTTAGCTTGGTTATTATTAGCATTTACATAAGAATGTATTATAGGCCTACATAATTTGTGTTATTATTATAAATATTATTCCTGGGTCATTGTTGTAATTTATGGTTACGTTATAGGCGTGTAAAAGTAGGAGGTTATAGGGCCTTCTTTGCTGTCGATACAGCTTATTTTAAATGTGCAAGGAAGCGTCATTAATTATTCTTTGTCATTGTAATATAATTATGCAGCTCCATTTGTTAGATAAGTTGAACGCAGTTACTCCCTAAACACAATGGGCCCTGCATGTTTATACACTTCCAGCTCCGCAGGAATTTCCTGGGGTTCATTTTGCTTTTAAACCGAACTGTCATGAGCCTAAAATCTAACTAAAGTGCTAATTACTATTTTAATTACTTTCAAGAAAATCGTGTAATGCTGATTTTAGTGTCATTTTCATATATGTTACAGTTTTATTACACACAAGCCAAAGCCTCACATGAGAAGTATAGGCCGAACTACAGGCGCAGGATGTGAGCCATGCATTCCCACGTTAATATCCGCCCTCCTTTCATTCTCCCTCCAGACCATTCCTTCCATGGGCCCTGAGAAACCCGCGTTGTGTGCCGGCTGTGGAGGCACAATCTCGGATAGATATTACCTACTGGCTGTGGACAAACAATGGCACCTACGGTGCCTCAAATGCTGTGAATGTAAACAGCATTTGGAGTCAGAGCTCACGTGTTTCGCAAAGGATGGCAGCATCTACTGCAAGGAGGATTACTACAGGTAAGAAAAATCTAAGGTTATGAATTGTTTTTCTACAGGCTTAGAAAAATCGAAGGTTATGAATTGTTTTTCTACAGGCTTAGTGAAATTATTTATTTTATTATTCGATAATTGAACACACTCTCTCTCTCTCCCCCTCTCTCTCTCCCTCTCTCTCTGGTATTAGGCATGTCATACAAACGATTGTTAATGACTGAAACCATAGGCGTATAACACAAACATAGGCCACGGAAAAAGGCAACTAGGCTATAAATCTAGATTAAATGTATAATGTATGCAGAGAAGGCTTATTGGTTCGATCGGCTATACCTTTATTCAACAGGGCATACACAGCCTCATATAATGAATCGACAACATGGAAATAGACATAGCTGTAGCCATGTAGCCCACAAATATCAGAGGCAATCTGACATTTCCGCTGCAAAGCCGAGTTGTTATTATACAAAAATTGCGGATGGAGGTTATAACATTATAAGCAAACTTGCTGGGGGAAAAAAACAATAACGACATGGATGTGTCTTTTATGTAGCCCCCCCCCTTTCTCCTCGCAGTGTGTGAGTGTGTTCCATTTTTTCAATCCAGTTCGGAGTGTTTTAGAAGTGTCATGTCTGCGCGTCCTTGTTCTAGAAGGTTCTCGGTGCAGAGGTGCGCTCGCTGCCACCTCGGGATCTCAGCATCTGAAATGGTGATGCGCGCGAGGGACTCCGTGTACCACCTGAGCTGCTTCACGTGCACCACGTGCAACAAGACCCTGACCACAGGCGACCACTTCGGCATGAAGGACAGCCTGGTGTACTGTCGGGTCCACTTCGAGACCATATCCCAGGGAGAGTACCCCCACCCTGGCCTCAACTATGCCGAGATGGCGGCTAAAGGTGGAGGTCTGGCGTTGCCATACTTCAACGGCACTGGAACGGCCCAGAAGGGAAGGCCTCGGAAGAGGAAGAGCCCCGCCATGGGCATAGACATCACCAGCTACAACTCAGGTGAGAAGACAGAGAAGATGAGAGGACTGGCTGGTTGGGGACTTGTGTCCGGGAATTGATGCTGTTGCACTCTTTGAAAATAACGTTTCGATGGGGAGGTAATGGTTAGGGCTAATATAATGGTATTACTTGCTGGGGCTGCAGGTGGTCTAGTGGTTAGAGCGTTGGGCCAGTAACGGAAAGGTTGCTAGATCGAATCCCCGAGTTGACAAGGTAAAAACTGTCTGTCTGAACAAGGCAGTTACCCCACTGTTCCCGGGCCGTCATTGTAAATAAGAATGAGTTAACTGACCCCCCCCCAAAAAAAAACACGACGCGCGCTGGTGAACTGAACAGAATGGCGAATATAGATCTGGCTGCTGTGATTTATTTGGCTTGCTCGGTGTTTAAATCCGTAGGCCTACTCCGAATGCAATTTTAACCAAAAAGGGAGGGGGGGGGACACACAAGAAAGAGAACAATTGGCCATTCAAATAAATTGAAGAGGCCTGCTATGAATGTGTGCTCTGTTCATGAAGTAGGCCAAGCCTATTTGCTTTTACCATCATTATGCTACATTTCTTGTTGTCAAAATGATCTAAAATTGACCCCCAGTTAAACATTATATTACATTTTATAATTAGGAATCGTATTAGGTTATCGAATGTTTAAAATGGGAACACACATTAATTTGAACCATATGCGCGTGCATGGGGTACGGTAATTCACTTGCGTAAAATGTGCCGCAGCTAATGGCATTTTTTCCGCCTTTAGTCTTACTTGGGGGACATTGCCTCCTCGGTTAGGCTATAGCCTACAGTAGGCATACAGTTAGCCTAATTTTACTTTTAAAATCAGGAATTGAACACGCTGAATGTTATAATGGAACCAACCCCGCATATTCTCTTTTGTTGTTGCTTTTTAGAATTAGTATCCGGTTGATAAAGTTGTTAATTGTGTGCCAAGTTTCCTCTGTTCACCATGAATCAAAGGAATAAAGGAATAAAGGAATAAAGGTAATCTGCGTGTTAACTGTTCTGCGTTAATTGAAGGTCGTTTAGGAATCCCTGGCTTTCAACCACTTCTGAATCATACTCGGGAAGGTCAGCACAGTTCTCAGAAACAGAAAAAGTGGAAGATGGAGCGGGAATACAATAGAATATGCCTACTAATAATAATAAATTAATAACGACAAGGACAATAATCGAGATTTTCTAAAGACTGTTTCATTTCCATAAATAATGTCAATATGCCCCCTTAATTTATTTGGTCTCCGTTTTTTTTATTTATGTTTAGCTATAGATGTTGTGCATTTCCCATCTTTAAAGCACTTTTGGTTGAACTGCAAAGACATACGCTTGTAGTTAACTCAGAATGAAGTCCTGCTTTTGTATGTAGCGTTCCAAAATCAGAAATAGCATGTCTTTCATAGTGCGGGCCAAAACGTTTATATTGTCTAGATCCGGTTTATATTGTTTTGGTTCCATCTCTGTATGCCTATACGTCTTTTAGAGGATTCTCCAATGCAGTCCCATGTCGACTTTGCAGTTGGTAGGCTATACTTTGCTGCTCAGCATGTTTTCATAGCGACCCCTGGTGGGTAGTTGTAGAATGAAAGGCACTGGACGAAAATAGGATACCCAAGATTTAAAGATTGAGGTCTTATTTATTGCAGTGCTTTTAAGATGCGTTTCTAACATGAATTAAGATGATCATCTGATATCTGAAAATAAGTGTTTTAAATTTCAAGTTAAGGATGAACAATCTAGTAGTAGTCCTGGCCGAGATTCATTTGAAAAATAAATGGAGTGTGTAGGTCAGAGCTATTTAATCCTAGATTCATCTGCGTTCATGCTTAGTTCTGGATTCACTAAAACTAGAATTAAGCCTACTGGAGCAATGCAGTTTGGGTCTTTGAAACCGGCACTAAAGTCTGTCATTTAAACTAGTGATTTGCATTTCCGAGGGACATAAATAACAAGATAGGTGTGTTGAAAAAATGAACGGCCTGCTATATTGTTGTTTGTTTATTAGACAGAGATTTAGAGATGACCACTTGATGTGATAGAGTAGAAAGAGTCTGTCACAGGGAGCTACAGTAAGTCCATATATGCTATAAAAAATGTCTGCTGGATGTGTTGACTTTTAAAATAATTGTCTTTTGATCATGAAATGTCAATCAATTATTGTAAATATTTTCCCATAAACAGTTAAGGACCTAATATTATGGTGCATGTTGGAAGTAGGGATTCCATTTGAATGACAAGACAGTATTACTTTCTTTAAACACAGAGGATTAGAAATGCTGGACCAAATCAATTAAATCAACTGTAGATTTGGTTTCTAATACTTTCTAAGGGTTTCGGGTTCAATTTGGAATAATTATGAATCAATGAAAGATTTAAATCTTAACTGAAAATTATGTCCAGTTTACGGACATTTTGTGTCTTGAATTTCTGTTCAATGGAATGCGTGGCCATATTAAACTAATCCCAGCCCTGCTCCGGTTCTGTTATATCTTTCTATACTCAACCATTTGGGGGTGTGCTGTCCATCTGATATTCTAGGGATTATATTTACGAGTATCCAGCAGCACCCCACTTAAAAAATATATATTATTCTACAATGCACGTAATGCGTTGTCCAATGTGCCAGTATTTGTGTTCTAACCTGACGCCTCCTCTTGGTTAGGTTGTAATGAGAATGATGGGGAACACTTGGACCGTGACCAGGCCTACCCTCCTGCCCAGAAGAACAAGCGCATGCGTACCTCCTTCAAGCACCACCAGCTCCGCACCATGAAGTCCTACTTTGCTATTAACCACAACCCCGACGCCAAGGACCTCAAACAGCTGGCCCAGAAGACTGGCCTCACCAAAAGAGTTCTACAGGTAAGCAGCAGCCATCGACCTCCTTCTTGACCTCTGACCTAGTATGACATCATCACTATATCCTCCATTCCACCGTTTGTTCTTTTTTTTGACCATCAGTTCCATTCAAGTCCAATTAATTCATCCTTTTTTAGTTTGTTTGGTTTTAATAAAATGTTTAATTTGTTTTCTACCAATGTTGAGTTGTATGGAATGTTGTTAGGCACTAGGTTCCTTGATGTACTGTATGAAGTAGATGTAGTGTATTTGTAGTGTTCAGGGTTTATAGACATATCATTTATCCACTAATCAATCCCCAGTCTCCCTGGGTCAGTGGTGGCAAGAGTAACTTAAACTAACGTTCACAGAGCGAGTAACTTAAACTAACGTACACAGAGAGAGTGCACAAGTCTTGTAAGGATCTTTTACAAAAGAAAAACTCTTTCAGCTGGTAATTTCTCATGTAGTTTCTACTCCCTGAGTCCAAAATAATGGCGTCAAAATCAGCAGTTTGTAGTTATTGCACTTTGTACTCTACCAGGAGAGTCAGCTAGTGGACAACACTGTGATGTCAAACAGAACCATTTTATTAGAAAGAAAGAAAAGAAAGTAAATAAGTTGCTAATATATATATTTTTAATATACATCAGACATAAACATAAAGTAAAAGCCATTGGATTGGATTGGTTTACAGGTATGGTTCCAAAACGCAAGAGCCAAATTCAGAAGGAACGTTTTGCGACAGGAGAATGGTGTTGACAAGGCCGACGGCACGTCACTCCCTCCGCCCTCGTCCGACAGCGGCGCTCTGACACCCCCCTCCAGCGCGGCCACACTAACAGACCTGACCAATCCCTCTATCACTGTAGTGACCTCCGTCACGTCTAGTTTGGACAGCCATGATTCGGGGAGCCCCTCACAGACTACCTTGACAAACCTTTTCTAGCAAGCTCTACGACTCCTAGCTCTTAACTCATTTTGTTTTTTTCCCCCAATTTGCAATTATATATTTTTAAACAACATCTTTAAAGAAAACAGAGACAGTTCCATGGATACATAAAGTACGGTACTGTACTGTATACACAACAGAAAGCAGCAAGAACAACGACAACAACAACAGCAACATTTAATCAGGAGGAAATTATTTTGATGTGTAGCATTTGCAACCGCTTGGCAGCTGAGTTTGTAGTCAACTTATTTAGTGATTGGTTTTGTGTAGAGGACGTTTTGAATCTGGAAGGCATTGACAAATTATTATAGAGGGTTCAACAATCTGGGTCAGAGCCCAAATTAAATTATTTAAATGGTAATAGTATATTATTTTTACTTTATTTAATTGAATTTGTTCATTTGATTTGATTTAGTCTAAATTGATCCGCCCCTGATTAATTTCAAATCATTCATAAATACTATGTTAGCACTATCCTATTTAAGGCATATTTTGATATTTCCTTTTTTTTTTAATCTTTGAAATATGAATGTGCAGAATGTTGTGTAAAAGATCATTCAGAGTTATCTTGGATGTTACAAGATATTGGAGCATTATATAGATGAGTAATTTCTCGTCTCTAAATTACGTCGTACATTACAACAACCCAAACATTACGACTCAAATGCCAGGTGGCTGCAATGACGTCAACATGCATCTTGTCTTGACATGATACACCTCAACTGTGATGGAAAATAATAAGAACGGAACAAATCTCTAGATCTGGACAGTGGTAACTGTCTAACATGTAATGCAGTCACGTATTAGAAAGAGTTCAACAATAGAAATCAGTGAGTGAAATTCCGATTGTGACAGAGTTCATGGGCACTGTTTGAAATTATTGTTTCCATGATAGAGCACTTTTACTAATCTGTTGGCCTCATTTTACATACCAACACACAAATGGAAAAACAGTTCTGTTGGCCTCCTTTTTACATACCAACACACAAATGGAAAAACAGTAGTTTATCTGGATTCAGCGTTCCCGTAGAATTACTGTTAAATACAATTGCACAGTGACAATATACTGCCCAGTGAAAAGTGCATTATGGTTATTATTATTATTATTATTATTATTATTATTATTATTATTATTATTATTATTATTATTATCATGTTGCTCAGGGTAAAGAAGGGTTGATTCTGAAAAAGGTAAGAAGGTCGGAGAGGAAGAGAATAAAAAGTGAGGGATGACGATATGGCAGATTAGATGTGTAGAGCTGACAGAAACATTACAATGACCTCAGAAAAGCTGGAGATAGTAGACAGCCAGTGGGACAAAGATATCATCCTCCACGTTTTCTCCTTTTTGGCCATATTTAAACTTTACCGACACTTGCTACTTGAACAGACCAAATTATTTTTTTCCTCTGGCTGATTTCGGAGAAAGAGAGACAAAAGAAATAGAAGGATTCCTTTCTGCGGCGTTAAACCTTTTCGTTTTTGTCTCCTGGGCCAGCTGTTTGAGGTCGTTGGCCTCGGGTTGTGGTTGATAGCAAAGCAGGACTACATGGTGCGGAGTTAGGAGAAAGAAAAAGAGAGAGTCCTTGCTGCGGGGTTCAAACATTTTATTGTAATTGTCACAATTTGTTCTATTGTAGAACATAGCGTTACTCTCAATCTACTTGACGAAGTAGACGCTTAACTCAATTCTACTATGTGCCTTATGCTATAACTTGGAAGAAAGTTTGTAAACTTCAGGATTACATGTGTTGTTTGTTGACTGATTCACATCCTTTTGACGCCTCACTAGTTTTGTACTGTTTTGCATCTTATTTCTGGAGATCTTTTTATGGTGTATCCTGTTAGAAAGGGGGCGGTGATGTCATAGAAAGCATTTGTGCACTCTTTCAGATATAGTTGGTTAATCCAATAATCTTCGTGTTAATAGTTGAGTACAGTACGTGTTCTATCAAGATTGTCCATGTTTCCCTGTTTCTTGACAAAGATGGTGTATAGAAACTATTTCTCCTTAAATATTTATGGACCAAACGGTTGTTATATATCTTATTAAATTTGTGTGAATAAAAAAATACTTTGTTTTAAATGAGTTTTATTTTTCATTACACTTGCCATTTTTTGTGTTATCCCTTTAGATACTAGATTTTATTATTTTACTCACATCAACAAATGAAAAAAGCATTCAATGATTGATCGACCAATTAAAACAAACGTTCCACATTTTTTACTTTCATTTAGAATTTTTATTTCCTATTTTATGGTGTTTACAGCTTCAAAGTAATGCCCCATGAATTTGCACCTAAACCCTGTAGTCAACAATTATGAAAATGGCTTTTTAATGCATGAATATGGCTATATAACTTTTTTTTAATGGAAAAAGGAACGCTGCAAAGCATACATTGACTGATATATCTGTATATTATATAAGTAGTGCTAAGGTGGCGTAAGAGTAAATGCAGACCTATAAAGCCAGGTTGCTCTGTAGTTAATATATTGTTACTCTATGATTTCTTACAGGGAGAACAAATCTTGGGGCATTACAGCCAAACTTCCCGACGTTTGAAAATTCCCTAAAGTATTAAGAGAAGGGGAAAACTTTGGTCGGAATTCCTCACCATTGAAGACAAAGACAATATTAGGATAAGACGATAGAATATTGAGAGAGAAAAAAATAACAAAAACATGTTTCAGTCAAAAAAAATGTACAACAACCAAAAAATATTGAAAAACGTTTTTCCTGAATGTTTGAATCGAACTATGGAGAAGAATACAGTGTGTGATTACTGATATCATTGTGAAAAAAGACTTGACTTTGCTCATATTGGAATGCCATTCACACACAGTGGAAAACGTTGTATAGTAACATAGCTGTATATAGCAGAACAGCATGGCAGAACAGGGGGTTACAGTTGGATTAAGAGACTGCAGACATTCAACAACACTACAGGACACACACACACACACACACACACACACACACACACACACACACACACACACACACACACACACACACACACACACACACACACACACACACACACACACACACGCGCACACACCCTTCCTGTACCCCACACACTCTAACCTCTACCCTCTATAGAATCAGCTTGCTATATAAAAAAAACTTTCTTTTGTCACAAATGTCATTTTGTAAACACATGGCCTCCTTGAAACTTGGCAGCAGGACGCCCATCAAACGGGCTGATGAAGAGGACTGCAGAGTTGGCGCTTTGCCATCTGGCTGCACTGAGGAAAAAGAGGATGTATCACAAAAACAAAGATGAAGAGGATTCCCATTTTGCATGCACCTCATCATATTGTTAACAGTTTCCTTGAGCTGTATATTATTACTTCGTTTGATGCATTGTATTGGTGTCATTCGTTGTCAGCTGTAAAAATAAACCCTATGAAAATCCTTCCCTGATGATGCTCATATACCTTACGGTGGAAAATGAAATGTCATTGTGAGGACAGAGATGGATTTTAATGCTTGAAGCTTATTTATACATGACATTCAGATAACTAAGGACAATATTATCAATCTGATTATTACTGGCTGATTTCAATACTGTGGTTATTCCTATGTTCTTGTTTACTGTGCAGCGTTTAAAATACACAACCAGCTCATGGAATTAACGGTGTGATTGCAAATAATAGATGGCATTAATTAGATGCGGAATTCAAGCTATTTACAATATGTTTTCTGTTCAGTTACAGTTTATAAGAACTGGATAGAGTCCATTCAGACTCCTGACAAATGTGGGCACCACATTTCATTCTTGGGATAAAACTACACAACATAATTATAATTGACTAACCGCGTCTCCTAGTCTCACAAATCACAATGCGTGTAACCTAATCCCACTGCCTTGGTTCCTCAGTGCTGTGTGATAACTGCTCTACGATGAACGCTGCATATCCATGTTGGGAAGAAGGGAGACGGAGGGGAGCAGAGGGCCAGGATGGGGGAGGAGGGAGGGAGGAGGGAACGGTGGTGCCGCATGGGGCCTAGTAAACAGCTTGCTGTTGAATTCCAACAACGTGGGAAACAGCAAACACTACAGACAAGTCCAAGCCTAAACCTCACTCACAGGGGTGCTGGTCGTGCTGTTTTTCCTGGCCTGGGCGGTGGGCGGTTTACACTAGCGAGCAGCAGGAAGTGGGATTGCAACATAACACAAACAAACAGTGTCGGCCATCTTGGTTTCAGGAGATTCTGGACATCATCACAGCATCCTGCTGACTGACAAGAATGTGAAGGGATGGAGGTTGGTGACTGGAATGCTTCTTATCGGAACTATTAGTGTGTGTGTTACAGTAGTCTGCTGAGGGCAGGATGGCTCATCATAATGATCGTAACGGAGCAAATGGAATGGCAT
This sequence comes from Hucho hucho, assembly GCA_003317085.1. Taxonomy (NCBI): domain Eukaryota; kingdom Metazoa; phylum Chordata; class Actinopteri; order Salmoniformes; family Salmonidae; genus Hucho; species Hucho hucho. The sequence continues at coordinate 76,855 of QNTS01003322.1, read as the reverse complement.
CAAGCATGTGTTTTGATGTATTCGATACCGTTCCACTGATTCCTCTCCAGTCATTACCACAAGCCCGTTCTCCCCAGTTAAGGTGCCACCAATCAATCAAATGTATTTATGAAGCCCTTTTTACATCAGCAGATGCCACCAAGTGCTATACAGAAACCCAGCCTAAAACTCCAAACAGCAAACAATGCAGATGTAGGAGCACGGTGGCTAGGAAAAACTCCCTAGAAAGGCTATAAGAGTACATGGCCATTTAAGGCAAGATTGTTCTTCAAGATGTTCAGACGTTCATAGATGACAAGCAGGATCAAATAATAATCACAGTGGTTATAGAGGGTCCAACAGGTCAGCACCTCAGGGGTCAGTTGGCTTTTCATAGCTGAGCATTCAGAGGTCGAAACAGCAGGTGTGGTAGACAGAGAGAGTCGAAAACAGCAGGTCCGGGACATCTTTCATTAGTGCTATTGCAGTTGCTTAATGGACTCAACAATTTCACAATATTTCACAATACTGTTCAGCTGCTATGTCAGTTCCTTTCATAGTGGTGATCACTATGAAAGGAAGTAATCACGACTTCCTTACTTTAGATATTTGATTGTGAGAGAGAGCAGCAGAGGGAAGGGATGTTTTGTTCATATTATTGGAACACAGCCACGTGATGTCACTAAAGTTCACACCAGGAGCAGAGAGGATGTCAGGTGACCACAGTTCTCAGGTAGTACAGTACAGGACATGAAGATGGGAATGGATCCCTGTGGGCGATCACACACGAACGCAAGCAATCACGCACACACACGTGACCACATGTTGCTCTGATAGTGTGTCAGTTCAATGTGACTACATGTTGATCTAACAGGGTGTCAGTTCAATGTGACTACATGTTGCTCTGATAGGGTGTCAGTTCAATGTGACTACATGTTGCTCTGATAGGGTGTCAGTTCAATGTGACTACATGTTGCTCTGATAGGGTGTCAGTTCAATGTGACTACATGTTGATCTAACAGGGTGTCAGTTCAAGGTGACTACATGTTGATCTGATAGGGTGTCAGTTCAATGTGACTACATGTTGATCTAACAGGGTGTCAGTTCAAGGTGACTACATGTTGATCTGATAGGGTGTCAGTTCAATGTGACTACATGTTG
>QNTS01003322.1:0-50115 GCA_003317085.1 Hucho hucho | reverse complement strand
ACATGGACAGACTTCATTAGTGTGTTTGTGTCAGACTGACTAGCTGCCACATGGACAGACTTCTTTAGTGTGTTTGTGTCAGACTGACTAGCTACCACATGGACAGACTTCATTAGTGTGTTTGTGTCAGACTGACTAGCTGCCACATGGACAGACTTCTTTAGTGTGTTTGTGTCAGACTGACTAGCTGCCACATGGACAGACTTCATTTGTGTGTTTGTGTCAGACTGACTAGCTACCACATGGACAGACTTCATTAGTGTGTTTGTGTCAGACTGACTAGCTACATGGACAGACTTCATTAGTGTGTTTTTGTCAGACTGACTAGCTACATGGACAGACTTCATTAGTGTGTTTGTGTCAGACTGACTAGCTACATGGACAGACTTCATTAGTGTGTTTGTGTGGGGAACATGCTGTCTGATTAGTCAGGCAATCTCCACATTATTCCGACATATTTTAGAATGTGAAAATAATGTGAATGTCAAGTCATAAATCCATTGGGTAGGCCTATAAACAAATAATTATCCTTTAAGTTGTAATGCATACTTCTGTACATACATTTTGGGGGGAGTTTTTCTTTTTAATCCGCTATTTAAAAATATTTAGGACCTAGTAAATTACAATTAAGTGGTTGAACAAGTCTGTATGAACCCTGTATAGGCTACTTGCTCAGCCCACTGATGAAAGATAAAATCACCTGCTATTGAAATCATGCGCTCATCATTCTCTTTCCTGTCAGATCAATGTTTTTCCTTCTCATTCGGGCATGTAGTTTTCAGTTGCATGACACTGGCCCAGTGTACTACTGGCAAATGTACCTGTATGCCCCGCTTTGTGCGGTGCGCCGCAGGGCGCCGCGGGTACTATTCGTCTGCCACTTTGTGCAGCCGTTAGTGATTCTAGTGATAGCTTAATTTCCTTTCCATCTACCTAACTACAAAGTAGCCTACTTGGCAGAATCAAGATTATTTGCATTAATCCAGTGGCTATTTGTTTTGAAACCTCCATCAGAAGTGCGCTACAGAAACACTGCTAACCAAACACAACTGTCTGGCTGGTGTTTACCTGAATCAAATGATAACTACACAAAAGAATATAAAGAATCAGATTTTTTCCCCAGACCTAAGAAAATGGTAGCCTTGCTGACACCGACCCACGTGACTATACAGCGAGCTGTGACTCACTGGTCTGGTAACACGGGCCTGTAAAACGAGAGGTTAGTTAAAAAAAAACATATTGGTTGGTTCTCAAATGTACGCTATTTGCATGCTCAATGCCCCCCATGCTTCCTCATCAATTTGCTAAGCCCCCACTAGAGAGGTAAACATCGACATTGAGGGGTTCATTTTGTGTCATTTTCACAATGCCAACAAATGCTACTTTTGGTAAAGGATCCCTTCTTAGTAGGCGTGTAATGGTACACATATTCGTACCAAACCGTTTGGTACGGGGACCTTGGTTCGGTCTGTGCTGTGAACCCGAATGAATACATAAAAAAAGATGGACTAAATAAAACCGCTATGCCTCTTGAATATAGGCCTATGTAGGCCTAGCAGAGGCCTATGCCTCTTGAATATAGGCCTAGCAGAGGCCTATGCCTCTTGAATATAGGCCTATGTAGGCCTTGCAGAGGCCTATGCCTCTTGAATATAGGCCTATGTAGGCCTAGCAGAGGCCTATGCCTCTTGAATATAGGCCTATGTAGGCCTTGCAGAGGCCTATGCCTCTTGAATGTAGGCCTAGCAGAGGCCTATGCCTCTTGAATTTATCTGAGCTGAAAAAAATGTTGGGCTATTCCGTTAAAACAACTAGATCCTATGCGCACGTTGTAATCAAAATTCAAATCTTAATTGGTGCATTTCAAACTGTCCTTTTTGTGAGGCGCAGCTGGGAACTAGTTCTGTATCATGGTGAGTGTTGGGGTCGATAAACCAGGAGGATCCTCCATCGTTGTTTAAATCTCCAGTTGGGAAGCATTTGGGCTTCCAAGTAGATTACCACAGCAATGGACAGAGTTGTGGATAAAATGTTAACTATATTGACATATTGACACATTTACACCAACATCACCACAGAATAACGGAGCAAGACGGAAAAAAGCAAAAAAAACAACAGATCGTCTTCCATCTGCATTCAAGCAGCCCTTGGCAGCTGATTGTAACCGGGCCAAATAAATTACAAGAGCGATAGGTAGGCTGTGTTTATATTTTTTAAAGTCTTTGGTTTAAAGCCACTGATACATGCTCATTCTCGGTGGTTGAGAATAGGGGGTTTCAGCACCCCATGAAATTGCTTGAGCGACGTTACGAACTTCCCTCTTGTACCCATTTCAGCAAACAGTTAGTACCTGCTCTACAGTGCATTCGGAAAGTATTCAGACCCCTTGACTTTTTCTACATTTTGTTACATTACAGCGTTATTCTAAAATGTATTAAATATCTGCCCACTACCCCATAATGACAAAGCGGAAACAGGTTTTTAGTCATTTTAATTTTTTCGTATAAAAAATAAAAACAGAAATACCTTATTTACATACATACATTTTCAGACCCTTGAAATTGAGCTCACGTTCATCCTGTTTCCATTGATAATCGTTGAGATGTTTCTACAACTTGATTGGAGACCACCTGTGATAAATTACATTGATTGGACATGATTTGGAAAGGCACACACCTGTCTATATAAGGTCCCACAGTTGACAGTGCATGTCAGAGCAAAAACCAAGCCATGAGGTCGAAGGTGTTGTCCATAGAGCTCCGAGACAGGATTGTGTCGAGGCACAGATCTGGGGAAGAGTACCAAAAAATGTCTGCAGCATTGAAGGTCCCCAAGAGCACAGTTGCCTCCATCATTCTTAAATGGAAGAAGTTTGGAACCACCAAGACTCTTCCTAGACCTGGCTACCCGGCCAAACTGAGCAATCGGGGGAGAAGGGCCTGGGTCAGGGTGGTGACCAAGAACCCTATGGTCACTCTGATAGAGCTTTAGACTTCCTCTGTGGAGATGGGAAAACCTTTCAGAAGGACAACCATCTTTGCAGCACTCCACCAATCAGGACTTTATGGTAGAGTGGCCAGATGGAAGCCACTCCTCAGTAAAAGGCACATGACAGCCCGCACATGACACCCCTAAAGGACTCTCAGACCATGAGAAACAAGATTCTCTGATCTTATGAAACCAAGATTGAACTATTTGGCCTGAATGCCAAGTGTCACGTCTGGAGGAAACCTGGCACCATCACTACGGTGAAGCATGGTGGTGGCAGCATCATGCTGTGGGGATGTTTTTCAGCGTCAGGGACTGGGAGACTAGTCAAGATCGAGGCAAAGATGAATGGACAAAAGGACAGAAAGATCTGTGATGAAAACCTGCTCCAGAGCGCTCAGGACCTCAGACTTGGGCAAAGGTTCACTTTCCAACAGGACAACGGCCCTAAGCACACATCCAAGACATCGCAGGAGTGGCTTCAGGACAAGTCTCTGAATGTCCTTGGGTTGACCCAGCCAGAGCCCGGACTTGAACTAGATCGAACGTCTCTGGAGAGACCTGAAAATAGCTGTGCCGAGACGCTCCCCATCCAACCTGACAGAGGGGAGAAACTCCCCAAATACAGGTGTGCCAAGCTTGTAGCGTCATACCCAAGAAGGCTTGAGGCTGTAATCGCTGCCAAAGGTGCTTCAACAAATACAGAGTAAAGGGTCTGAATACTGAGAAAAGGGTACAGTACCAGTCAAATGTTCACACAATTTGCAAAAAGAAAGTACTGTTTTTGTTTGTCATTATGGGGTATTGTGTGTAGATTGATGAGGGGAAAAAAAACTAAGAATTTAATCCATTTTAGAAAAAGGCTGTAACGTAACAAATGTGGGAGAAGTCAAGGGGTCTGAATACTTTCCCAATGCCTTGTATATAAGCAAACCAAAGCAGAAGTTTTAAATGAATTGGCCCAATGCATCCTGTGTTGTGCTTGCTTAAGTGACAGCCCATCACATGACCCCGTATTACCTGTACCATGCTACAGGCACGCCCCCTTTATGAGAGTCACAAGTGTGCATCTGGCAATGAAGGAGGCACTGTCATGCTGCGTTCGTAACCACATACGACTGGGAATATTACACTTGAACGGCCCTCAAACTTCTAAATTACTAGTCAGAAACTCGTCTATCGTCCTGAACACCCACTTTCCCACATGGTGACCTCTGATGTCACCTACAGTGCCTTCAGAAAGTATTCACACCCCTTGACTTTTTCTGTTTTTTTTTGTGTAATTGTGTTTTTAGAAATGTTTACAAGCTAATAAAACATTTATAGCTGAAATGTTTTGAGTCAATAAGTATTCAACCCCTTTCTTTTGGCAAGCCTAAATAAGTTCAGGATTCAAAATGTGCTTAACAAGTCATAATAAGTTGCATGGACTCACTCTGTGTGCAATAATATTTTATTTTTTAAATGACTACCTCATCTCTGTACCCCACATATACAATTATCTGTAAGGTCCCTCAGTTGAGCAGTGAATTCCAACCAAAAAAGACCAGGGAGGTTTTCCAATGCCTTGCAAAGAAGAGCACCTACTGGTAGATGCGTCTTAATATAAAAGCAGACATTGAATATCCCTTTGAGCATGGTGAAGTTATTAATGACACTTTGGACGGTGTATCAGTACATCAAATCACTATAAAGATATAGGCGTCCTTCCTAAAAACACTTAAACACAAAAAATGTCGAAACATAATTCCACTTTGAAATTATGGGATAGTGATAGTGTGTGCAGGCTGTAACGCAACAAAAGGTGGAAAAAGTCAAAGGGTGTGAATACTTTCTAAAATAAAATAAAATCAAACTTTATTAGTCACAAGCGCCGAATACAACAAGTGTAGACCTTTCCGTGAAATGCTTACTTACAAGCCCTTAACCAACAGTGCAGTTCAAGAAAGAGTTAAGAAAATATTTACCAAATAAACTAAAGTAAAAAAGAATAAAAAGTAACACAATACAATAACGAGGCTATGTACAGGGGGTACCGGTACCGAGTCAATGTGCAGGGGTACAAGTTAGTTGAGGTAATTTGTACATGGAGGTAGGGGTGAAGTAATAATAATAGATAATAAACAGCGAGTAGCAGCAGTGTACAAAACAAATGGGGGGTAAGTGTAATAGTCCGGTGGCCATTTGATTAATTGTTCAGCAGTCATATGGCTTGGGGGTAGAAGGTGTTAAGGAGCCTTTTGGTCCTAGGAGCCTTTTGGTCCTAGACTTGGCGCTCCGGGAGCAGAGAAAAGTCTATGACTTGGGTGACTGGAGTCTCTGACAATTTTATGGGCTTTCCTCTGACACCGCCTATTATATAGGTCCTGGATTGCAGGAAGCTTGACAGTTGCCATACCAGGCGGTGATGCAACCGGGTCAGGATGCTCTCAATGGTGCAGCTGTAGAACGTTTTGAGGACCCATGCGTTCAACACCATAGTGTGATGATTTATGCGGCCTATTCATGACATTAGCGGCAAACGATGTCCGAACTCCGAAGGTTTGTGCTAGCAAGCTAGCTACTGTGTGTGTTTTGCTTTTCCTAGAAGGGTTGGCTGGAAGTGGAAGGGCTGTGGTCGTCCTATGTAAAACAATAGATCATGATTTGTTCGATTTGAAACAGGGAAATCCAACCAGCGTAGGGTGCCGACTTGAAGTCTGAGGGCACAGCCCCATCATCGACGCTTCGTGCCGATACATAAAAGCAGCCGTTCCAGAATCTCAAGTCAGGAAGTCTTCGGGAGCTGGTGTCAGCCAGACTAAAACAATTGTCCCTAATGTGGTTTAAGCATTGTTGTTGACATAGAACATTCAATTTTGTTGTTTTTCTATTAACAAGGGGGATTTTGAGAGTGAAAACCTGAAAAGAATGGGGACAATCAGTCCTTCTACCCGCTTTATTTATTTTTTTGCCGTGGTATCGTTTTGATATCAAGTATCTTTTTTTCTTCACATTTTGCTCTCTAGAGGATGTCGCATAAAAGAACACATGGCACTTTGAAATTTGCAAGAAATACATTTTGCACTATAGTTTAGGTTTGTTACAGTACATTTATCCAAATCAATGTCAGAATATGCTAATTTAGAAGATGACTAGACGTTATTAGCCTGGTTCTGTATGGAATGCATTATTTAAAACAGGCCAGGTCATTATCAATTATTTAATGTGCTGGTGCCACCAACTAAAAAGGTCAGTGTAGAATCCTGCAGTCCTAAAGCTTGAGGTGGGTGGGTGCTCCTAGTGAGAAACAGTTTGGCAACCACAGTCTCTCAGGACTTGGCCATATAGGATAGCTATAGAACTGTAGATTGACTCAGCCCTTCATACCAACGTCTGGTGGTGTCATCCAAAGATCTATGAAAGAGTGTAAGACATTGAGTGCACAGTCAGTGGAAAGTATAAGTGTCAGGCTAGCCAATGTAGCGACCTCAGATATTATTGGATGTGTCTTGTATCTCCTGGTCTTAACTACACAATCACAGGCAGCCATTTTACATGTCATTGGGGGAGATGGATTAAATTTTTTTTTATCTCAGTTTATGTACATGTCAAAGTTAATTGTTAAGCTATATTGTTTGTTTCATGTCATTTAATTAAAACCAAACTGCCAGTCTGTAGTCGGCTGGTATGAGCCAGGCCTAGCTAGCTGTCATCCTTTTATGATTGTGAGCAGAGATTTTCTTTACAAATACAAGTGGACTGTGTTTGTTTGTCAAGTGATCATTAGCATCCTCCTTGGCAGTCCATCTGCGGACATCAAACAGAGACGGTCACACTGCGGTAATGAAGAGCCTTGTACCTTCCGCTGTAAGCCACCTGCAGGACTGACGGCAGTGGAAACAAAAGGCTTCCCACTAAATAAGTCCTTGTCGCTGGTCTGGAGAGGACAGGACAATAGGCTGAGAGGTGGCCTGGGCCTTTACACCCGTGCCAACTAGTCTGAACAACACGGAGAGGGGGAGGAGGAAGCCTGACACCTGCATGCACTCCAGGCCTGGCAGACATTTGTGCTGTATGTGGGTGGAGAGGATCACATATGCAGTTTTTACACACACACACACACACACACACACACAGGGCGGCAGGTAGCCTAGCCGTTAGAGCGTTGAGACAGGAACCGAAAGGTCGCTAGTTCGAATCCCGAGTCAACAGGGTGGGAAAAAAATATGTCTATGTCCTTGAACAAGGCACTTAACCCTAATTGCTCCAGGGTCACTGTTGATAATGGCTGACCCTGGCCGTGGCCCCAATCTCTGTTGATAATGGCTGACCCTGGCCGTGACCCCAGTCTCTGTTGATAATGGCTGACCCAATGGAAGAAGGGGGCTGTGAGTTTTGATAGCTAGATCTCTTAAAGGAAACAAAACAATTTGGAAGATGGCAATAGCGAAGCTTCTGCTGTGGTGTTCAAATGTGAGTCGTTTTTGTTCTCCTTAAAATGAACACGACTATTTAATCTTACATCTTTGAAAACAGATTTGCAGCCGACAGCGCCTTTAGCTAGCTACGGGCTTTAGTAGAACTAGTTATAACTGTTCGAACAGTAACGTTGGCTGCATAGTTACTTGCGGTTGAGTGACAACTTCATATTTAATGTTAGCCTAGTTAGATCGCTAGCTAGTTTCCTTGCACATAAGAGTGTAATCATTACTCCAAACATTTTGAAACGAAAACTAGTGTTTCTATTGGACAGATTCAGGTAGGTCATGCCCTGTTTGCTGAAATTGTCCAATACAAATGCTAGATTTTGATTTGCAAGTGTTTGGTGTAATGTTTACACCACTCTTATGGTGAAAGTAATGATAAGCTGCACTTGGTACTGATTCACCTTGCGCTCTAATTTGATAAAGTACAGTGCCTTGTGTATTCCTACCCCTTGACTTACTCCACATTTTGTTGTTAAAGCCTGAATTCAAAATGCTTGAAATATGTTTTTTTCTTACCCATCTACACACAATACCCCATAATCACGAAGTGAAAAAAAGATTTTTTTTGCTAATTTCTTAAATTAAATACAGAAATATCTCCTTTAAATAAGTTTTCACACCTCAATACTTGTTAGAATCACCTTTGGCAGTGATTTCAGCAGTGAGTCTTTCTGGGTAAGTCTGTAAGAGCTTTGCACACCTGGATTGTACAATATTTGCACATTATTCTTATTCTTCAAGCTCTGTCAGAGTTGGTTGTTGATCATTGCTAGACAACCCTTTTTCAAGGAGATTTCAGTCAAAACTGTAACTCGGCCACTCAGGAACATTCACTGTTGTCTTGGTAGGCAACTCCAGTGTGTAGGCTTTGTGTTTGTTTTAGGTTATTGTCCTGCTGAAAGGTGAATTCATCTCCCAGTGTCTGGTGGAAAGTAGACTGAAAAGTAGACTGATTTTGTCTGTGCTTAGCTCCATTCCATTCCTTCTTTATCCTGAAACTCCCCATTCCTTAACTATTACAAGCATACCCATAATATGATGCAGCCACCACTATGCTTGAAATATGGAGAGTTTTTGCAGTTTTACTTTAGTGCCTTGTTGCAAAAAGGATGCATGTTTTGGAATATTTTTATTCCGTACATGCTTCCTTTTTTCTGTCAATTAGCTTAGTATTGTGGAGTAACTACAATGTTGTTGATTGTTCCTCACAGCCATTAAACTCTGTAATTAGGGATGCACGCTATATCGGCAGGTAGCCTAGTGGTTAGAGCGTTGGGCCAGTAATTGAAAGGTTGCTGGATCGAATCCCCGAGCTGACAAGGTAAAACTCTGTTGTTCTGGCCCTGAACAAGGCAGTTAATCCACTGTTCCCCGGTAGGCTGTCGTTGTAAATTAGAATTTGTTCTTAACTGACTTGCGTAGTTAAATAAGAATATCGGTGAACATATCGGAATCGGACGATATTAGCTAAAAACGCCAACATCGGTATCGGCATGATGTCTAGTTTGTCAAAGCTGACGTGCATACCTATGTAATGTAGTTACATGACGTAATGACGCCACGTAAAATGTTGCACCACACGTGCAACACAGCATTCCTAACCTAGCCCACAATGTCTGCTGTGTGGATCGAGAAGTCAACAAGTCGAGCAGTCATTTGAAAGAGTAAGAATATTTCAGAGAGACAACTCAAAGGCGAAATCCATTAACGCCAAAATAATGGAATTCATTGCCCTTGACAATCGACCGTTCTCTGTTGTGGGTGATGTTGGCTTTCGCCGACTGGTCGAGCACCAGTACACATGTTGCCCTTCCGGAGTTACACAGTAATAGCGTCACTGCTATTAGCTTCACGGCGTACTATGGACGCCGTTTAGGTCTTTGCATGTCAAAAAAGATACATCAAATAAGACCCGTTAAATAAGCTTTTAATTTGACACGTCAAATAACACAGTTCTATTATAGAATGTTGTGTGCTCTGAATTTGCACGTGCAAAGCAAGCGCCACCACCACTATCAGTAGCACTGTCAAAGCTATACAAAAAGTCTGCAAACACCGGCCACGAACGATGTGTTTACAATACCGCGTTGGTAATAAAGCATTATTTGTTCGACCACAACTTCTGGGGTAGCTAGCTTTAGCTTGGTACTTAGCTAGCACCAATACAACCAGCCTGAAAACAATGACCAGTAGAAACTGCAGTCATTTTCATTATTCTTAGCAATGATTTAGGAATCCTTGTGAGTAAGTATTAGCTAGGTAGCCACTTGTTGTTCGCCTGTTGAAATTTAACTTCAGTTCATGAAAATAAATAGCTAGCCAGCTACTTAACCCTGTTGCCCAAAGTTAACGTTATAAGCAGCCAGCTAGCTTCATCTGGCTAGTGAGCCTCGACCGCACCAGGTTACAATACAATAGTGGAATTTGCGGTTTGCCTTCAAAATAAAAGTAACTCTTTGAAAGTGATGCAGAAAGTTACAATTGGTGGAATCATGCCATATTTAGACTAGATAATGTTAAACAAGGTTGGAATGTGAAGCAATGAAATGGGGTTTCAGTCTACTCGGTGACACCCACAGAACACAACTGTGAAGAGGCAAATGTTAGCAGTGTAGCTCATATCGCTGGACTGTGACTGTGTGAAATCACCTCCCCAGTCAGCCTATTGTGTGTATTGACATTCATATTGCACTGTACAGCTTTACCTAAAGATTGGGGATCAATGAAATGGGGTGTCAGTATACTCAATACCCAAGATAGTTATCAGACTCCAAAACATCCACGCAGTATTGTTTTTCCTCTGGGATAATGTTCAATACACATAGGTTGACAGTAAATGTGGCTCAATTCACAGTTGTTTCAGAGTCCCGTAATAAGAGCTATGATGCTAATGTTCTCTGGGTGTCACTGAGTAGACTGATACCCCATGTCATTGATCCACAATCCACAGGTAAGGCTGTACAGTGAAATAAGTATGCCCACAATGCAATTCTAAAGTATAATACATCCAGTGTGATTTCAACAGATTTGTCAAATTAACAAATGATTGTATTTTGTTGATTTTTATATAACAACATTCCAACCTCGTTTAGCATGATCTATTCAATTATGGCATAATTCTACTCTTTGTATTCATTTGCATCACTGTCAATGACACTAACTGCAAAGTCCACTTTGATGGCTAATCCTTTTTGTGACTAGCTTCACATAAATGGGTCCGACCACCATTAATCAAATAAGAACTGTCTTATAAATGTGTGTTATTTTAGATGATAACACCTAGCTATATAGTTAGCTAGCTAACTTTAGCTTCTGAAACAGATTGTCGTTTTGCCGTGTTTTTGGGGAAGGACATTGTTTGCATCCATGAGCTAGCTAGCTTTTTTTTCATGACCAGCACTGTAGGTGCACGAGACGTTTACCAGCATCATCGCATCAGTATCGATGAATCGTTGTGACATATGAAATATGAGTGATAATGTAATCAATGTGTAATAACTACGTAAAAAATGTATGAACGCGTTAAATTATTATGTGACGTGCAGTCATATTCAGGTCCTGATTGGTCAACAAGCTTATTTGACACCTCAAATAGTGTTATTTGACACGCAAGGACCCAAATGGCGTTCCATAGAAATCCTGGTTGAGAATGAAACGACTGAACAAATGAACGACGAAACAGCACAGCAAGTAAGTGAAATAGATAGGTTTTGATTATGTTTTACTGGTAATGGGGACATATGTAAATGCCAGCAAAATAACTTTTTGGTCTGTGTGTGTGTGTGTATAACCTTTTATTTAACTAGGCATTAACTAACATTATGGGGTATTATGGGTAAATCAGTGACACAGCAACACGTGGAAAACGTCATGGTGTGAATACTTTCTGAAGGCAGTCTAATACTCTTTCCAAAAGTCAGAACTGAATTTATCGATAAGACAGAGCAGAGTTAGATTCAACCATTATTTCCATGGTCACCGTCCCAGTGTTTTACTGGCCAGCAAGCTACGCAGCAATGATCAATTAGCTGATATAGCAACTGTTGAATCTGAAACAGGGGAATTACTATCAACCCAAATGAATCACATCAAAGATTCTCCCGCTTCTATAAAGAACTGTACATCTCTGATTTGAAAATCCACACCAAGCCAGAAAAAGTCCTTTGTGACATAATTAAGAAATCGTCTTCTCTCAACAAAAGAAGCCACCTCATTGGGAGCCCAAATCTCTCTCAATGAACTCAAACCTGCATTGGACAACATGAATAAAGGCAAATCACCTGGATGGGTGGTTACTCCTCCTGAGGCCTATTTAACATTTTGGAATCAATTAGGTCCACTATTGCTCTAAATGATTAATACAGCCGTTCACAGAGGTTCATTTGGAAGAGATGTGATTTAACATCTGATTTAACATCCAGTGTTGAATTCTGATTGGGAACTTTTGAAAATGGAAAGTGTTTGACTGTGTTGCTAACTGTTCTGTGAAGCCAGTTTTAAAGCCGCCTATCCCACCCAGAGAGACCAATGAGGTTGCTCCATTTCTTTTTCCATTAGATCCTAAGATACCAACTCAAAGACCATTAGTGGTGGCACACACACACACTTCCGTCCAGAGTTATGATTTTAATAGTGATTAAAATAAATGGGAGAATGTTAAATATGCTTCCCTTCTTTAATATCTTGAGACTGCTATCATTAGCCTCTGTGTCTTCAGTCAAAGCCAAGCAGAGCCATCATCAGATCAGATGAGGCCTGGGCCTATGGCTTTCATCAAGACAAATTCAAAGGTTTACTTGCTTCTTGTAATCATGGACACCACTTCCACTGTCTTCTGCTGCTCAAAGGGGCCTTTGATTCACACAGATCCTGTACCCAGAGCCCTGCTACAGTCACATCTCTCTGTCTCTGTTCTCCCTCTCTTTATTTGTCTCTCTCCCTCTATACCTTTCTCTCTCTATCTATGAGGTACTATCTTTCTTTCTCTCTCTTGATTGCTCTGTATTTCTCTCACTCTCTCGCTCTATCTCCCCTTCCTTCCTCTCTGTTTCTCTCGCTCTCTCTCTCCCTGTTCCTCCCTCTCTCCCTGTTCCTCCCTCTCTCCCTGTTCCTCCCTCTCTCCCTGTTCCTCCCTCTCTCCCTGTTCTTCTCTCTCTCCCTGTTCTTCTCTCTCTCCCTGTTCCTCCCTCTCTCTCTGTTCCTCTCTCTCTCTCTCTGTTCCTCTCTCTCACTACTACCCATACCACTACTATTTGGAATGATAATCACAATAATAATAATAGTAATAACAACAACACTAATAATAAGTAAGTTACTGTTTACTATGCAGATGTTATTATCCAGTGTCCCTCAGGCTATGGCAGGCAAATACATATTTGGCTGCAAGAGGAGCTATTGCTCCTTCATCCATGAGTATTTTTAGATTTTCCTCTGGGTTTAATAAGTAAAAATTTGGAATAAATATAGTCATTCCTGTGAATAATGAAGTTCTTGGTGTATTTATCACAGTAAAGGAGAAAGTGCATCTCTGTTTCTACCTCCCCTGTTGTGCAGTGACCACATACACGCTCCTCTTTGGGTAGCCATGTCTTTTTATGTCTGCTGGTTTCTATTGCCAGTTGGTGGTCACTCAGCCTGTACTTGGTAAGCATCTGTCTCTTCTTCGTATCTCTGACAGAGTAGATAATCAGCCAATTCATATTCTCTGTTTAGGGCCAGATAGCAATTTAGTCGGCTTTGGGATTTTGTTTCGTTTTTTCCAATGTTGTAAATATGAGCCATTTGATTGATTCATGATTTTGTTTATTGGAATTCTTTCTTTTGAAGCAGTGCTGGTGTCAGTTTGGTTGGTTAGGTCCAACACCAGCTGACTGAGAGGGCTCGTTTCTGGGCTCAGCTCTTGGGTTTGATGTGCTTTAAATTGCAGACTTGAATTTGGACTTGAATTTAGATGTAGCCAAAATGTTTATGATCTTTTCTGTATTTTCATTACCACTGGAAAACGGCCCAATTCTGCCCTACATGCATTAGTTGGTGTATTTCTTTGGACTTGTAGGATTTTCCAACAGCATTCTGCATGTAGGGCTTCAATTGGATGTTTGTCCCACATTTTAAAGTCCAGTTTATTGAGTGGCCCCCAAACCTCACTTCCGTAAAGAGCTATTGGTAGGATTACACTGTCAAATATTTTGGTCCAAATTCTAATTGGGATGTTGATTTTCAATAATTTCATTATTATTGCGTACAATGCTCTGCAGACTTTTTCTTTGAGTGCATTCACTGCCATATTAAAGTTTACGAGTAAGGGTATGAGTAATTTTTTGTGTGTTCCATTATGGTGTTGTTCAGGGTGAATTTATATTTGTGTTCCTGACATCTGTTTTTTTGGGGGGGAAAATAATTATTTTAAAAAATATATATATTTACTGCCAGGGCCCAATTATGGCAATATTACTCTAGAATGTTAAGGTTCTGTTGAAGACCTTCTTTGGTTGGTGATAGAAGTACCAAATCATCAGCATATAGCAGGTATTTTACCTCTGTGTCAAATAGTGTGAGTCCTGGGGCTGGAGAATGGTCCAACATGTCTGCTAATTCATTGATATAAATGTTGAAAAGATTTGGACTCAAACTGCAGCCTTGTCTCACACCTCGACGTTGTGAAAATAATTCTGTTTGGTTTTTTATTTTTACTGCACTCTTGTTTTCTATGTACATACATTTTATTAAATCATACACCTTAACACCAAGCCCACTTTGGAGAATTTTGTAAAGTAGCCCTTTGTGCCAAATAGAATCAAAATCTTTTTTAAAGTCAATAAAGCAAGCAAAGATTTTGCCCTCTTTTTTTTTTTTTGGTGGACGTGTTTATTAATTAGTTTGTGTAAGGTGTATATATGGTCAGTAGTGCGATGGTTGGGGAGAAAGACAATTTGACATTTACTTGTTCATTTTTTTTCTTGAAGAAATGTTTGAATTCTTGAAGAAATGTTTGAATTCTTGAATTCAAAATGCTACAGAAAACCATTCCCAAGTTGCTGTTTTCGCAAATTCCCCTGTAATTATTGGGGTCTGATTTGTCTCCGCTTGGATAGGGGAGATGAGCCCCTGGTTCCAGACATCAGGGAAGCATCCAGAAGTTAAAACCATGTTGAACAATTTTAGCACAGCATTTTGCAACTCAGTTTTTCAGCATTTTATTTCTGATGTTATCTAGACCACACGCTTTCTTTGATTTTATATATTTGAGCATTTCATTTAGTTCTTGTTGGGTTATTGGGTAATCTAATGGTTTTTGGTTATTTTTATTGACTGATTCAAGGATGTTAAATTTTTCTTGAATTTCTAATTGGTTATGTTGTAATTCTTTTTGTGCAATGTTTTTGTATAGATATTCAAAATACTTTTCCCAAGTTCATTCATCTTGTATGGCTAATTATTGTGGCTTTGTCGTGCTTAACTTCTTAGGGAGCGGCAGCAGAGGTGACGGTTTTGGAGAGTCTGGCGTGCCCAAAGTAAAATGCCTGCCACCAGAAAATAGGATATGCACATAATTAGTACTATTGGATAGGAAACACTCTGAAGTTTCTAAAAGTGTTACAATAATGTATGTGAGTATAACAGAACTGATATAGCAGGCGAAAACCTGAGGAAAATCCATCCGGATTTGCAGTTTTTTTTTGTACATGACCTTTTTCTCCAGGCTGCCTATTGATTTCTTTGTTAACTAGGACTGAGACTGCAGTACCTATGGCTTCCACTAGATGTCAACAGTCTTTATACAGTGCCTGGAGGCTCTAGCACTAAGCAGAACAGATGGGAAGAGGAAGTAGTGAAGGGACCACATTTGTCAACAACGTTTCACGGGCGCGAGATTGTGAGCGCGCCCCACTTTATTTTCCTTTCCTATCGTTCACGTTATTGTCCGGTTGAAATATTACAGTAAATATACATACAAGGATACCTAAGGATACATTAAAAATGATGTTTGATATGTTTGGAGAAAGTTTATAGGTATAATTTGAGCGTGTTCTCTTCACGGTTCAATGGGTGGATTTTCTGATCATAACGCGCCAACCAAACAGAGATTTATGGATATAATAAATGACTTTTTCTAACAAAAGAACCATTGGATGTCTTCGTTGGACACTTGGGAAGCCCTCAGCAGAAGTTCTTCGAAAGGTAAGTGATATTTTTGAGCTCTTATATGGGTTTTGTGTGACCCGCGCTGGATTGGAATTTATGCTAATGTGGAAAATATGAGGTGCTATCCTCAAACAATCAAATGTTGTGCTTTCGCCGTAAAGCCTTTTTGAAATCTGACAAAGCTGTGATATTGCCAAGAAGCAGAGCTTTTGATGACTATGCAACACTTGTATATTGATGAATGTTTAATAATTCAACTTTTGGATTTTGAATTTGGCGCCTTGCATTTCACCAGGTAGTGTCGGGAGCGGCCCGCTAGCGCGCCGTTTCTCCCTAAGTGGTTCAACTGTTCCACATGTCCCAGAACTGATTTTGGTCAATTGTGTGCTGATTTTGTCCGTTTGCCCACTGACGAAGAAATGATCAGTCTATAATTTTAATGGTAGGTTTATTTGAACAGTGAGAGACAGAATAACAACAAAAAAATCCAGAAAAACGCATGTGAAAAATGTTCTAAATTGATTTGCATTTTAATGAGGGAAATAAGTATTTGACCCCTCTGCAAAACATGACTTAGTACTTGGTGACAAAACCCTTGTTGGCAATCACAGAGGTCAGACGTTTCTTGTAGTTGGCCACCAGGTTTGCACACCTCTCAGGAGGGATTTTGTCCCACTCCTCTTTGCAGATTTTCTCCAAGTCATTAAGGTTTCGAGGCTGACGTTTGGCAACTCGAAACCTTCAGCTCCCTCCACAGATTTTCTATGGGATTAAGGTCTGGAGACTGGCTAGGCCACTCCAGGACCTTAATGTGCTTCTTCTTGAGCCACTCCTTTGTTGCCTTGGCCGTGTGTTTTGGGTCATTGTCATGCTGGAATACCCATCCACGACTCATTTTCAATGCCCTGGCTGAGGGAAGGAGGTTCTCGCCCAAGATTTGACGGTACATGGCCCGTCCATCGTCCCTTTGATGCGGTGAAGTTGTCCTGTCCCCTTAGCCGAAAAACACCCCCAAAGCATAATGTTTCCACCTCCATGTTTGACGGTGGGGATGGTGTTCTTGGGGTCATAGGCAGAATTCCTCCTCCAAACACGGCGAGTTGAGTTGATGCCAAAGAGCTCCATTTTGGTCTCATCTGACCACAACACTTTCACCCAGTTGTCCTCTGAATCATTCAGATGTTCATTGGCAAACTTCAGACGGGAACGTATATGTGCTTTCTTGAGCAGGGGGACCTTGCAGGCGCTGCAGGATTTCAGTCCTTCACGGCGTAGTGTGTTACCAATTGTTTTCTTGGTGACTATGGTCCCAGCTGCCTTGAGATCATTGACAAGATCCTCCCGTGTAGTTCTGGGCTGATTCCTCACCGTTCTCATGATCATTGCAACTCCACGAGGTGAGATCTTGCATGGAGCCCCAGGCCGAGGGAGATTGACAGTTCTTTTGTGTTCCTTCCATTTGCGAATAATCGCATCAGCTGTTGTTTCCTTCTCACCAAGCTGCTTGGCGATGGTCTTGTAGCCCATTCCAGCCTTGTGTAGGTCTACAATCTTGTCCCTGACATCCTTGTAGAGCTCTTTGGTCTTGGCCATGGTGGGGAGTTTGGAATCTTATTGATTGATTGCTTCTGTGGACAGGTGTCTTTTATACAGGTAACAAGCTGAGATTAGGAGCACTCCCTTTAAGAGTGTGCTCTCCTAATCTCAGCTCGTTACCTGTATAAAAGACACCTGGGAGCCAGAAATCTTTCTGATTGAGAGGAGGTCAAATACTTATTTCCCTCATTAAAATGCAAATCAATTTAGAACATTTTTCACATGCTTTTTTCTGGATTCTTTTGTTGTTATTCTGTCTCTCACTGTTCAAATAAACCTACCAATAAAATTATAGGCTGATAATTTCTTTGTCAGTGGGCAAACATACAAAATCAGCAAGGGATCAAATACTTTTTTCCCTCACTGTATATATGTATATGTGTATATATATGTATGTACAGTTGAAGTCGGAAGTTTACATACACTTAGGTTGGAGTCATTAAAACTTGTTTTTCAACCACACATTTCTTGTTAACAATCTATAGTTTTGGTTAGTCAGTTAGGACATCTACTTTGTGCGTGACAAGTAATTTTTCCAATAATTGTTTACAGTTCACTTATAATTCACTGTATCACAATTCCAGTGGGTCAGAAGTTTACGTACACTAAGTTGACTGTGCCTTTAAACAGCTTGGAAAATTCCAGAAAATTATGTCATGGCTTTATAAGCTTTTGATAGGCTAATTTACATCATTTGAGTCAATTGGAGGTGTACCTGTGGATGTATTTCAAGGCCTACCTTCAAACTCAGTGCCTCTTTGCTTGACATCATGGGAAAATCCAAAGAAATCAGCCAAGACCTCAGAAAAAAATGGTAGACCTCCACAAGTCTGGTTCATCCTTGGGAGCAATTTCCAAATGCCTGAAGGTACCACGTTCATCTGTACAAACAATAGCACGCAAGTATAAACACCATGGGACCACGCAGCCGTCATACCGCTCAGGAATGAGACGCGTTCTGTCTCCTAGAGATGAACATACTTTGGTGCGAAAAGTGCAAATCAATCCCAGAACAACAGCAAAGGACCTTGTGAAGATGTTGGAGAAAACCGGTACAAAAGTATCTATATCCACAGTAAAACGAGTACTATATCGACATAACCTGAAAGGCCGCTCAGCAAGGAAGAAGCCACTGCTCCAAAACCGTCATAAAAAAAGCCAGACTACGGTTTGCAACTGCACATGGGGACAAAGATCATACCTTTTGGAGAAATGTCCTCTGGTCTGATGAAACAAAATTAGAACTGTTTGGCCATAATGACCATTGTTATGTTTGGAGGAAAAAGGGGGAGGCCTACAAACCTGACTCAGTTACACCAGCTCTGTCAGGAGGAATGGGCCAAAATTCACCCTACTTATTGTGGAAAGCTTGTGGAAGGCTACCTGAAACGTTTGACCCAAGTTAAACAATGTAAAGGCAATGCTACCAAATACTAACTGAGTGTATGTAAACTTCTGACCCACTGGGAATGTGATGAAAGAAATAAAAGCTGAAATAAATCATTCTCTCTACTATTATTCTGACATTTCACATTCTTAAAATAAAGTGGTGATCCTAACTGACCTAAGACAGGGAATTTTTACTCTGATTAAATGTCAGGACTTGTGAAACTGAGTTTAAATGTATTTGGCTAAAGTGTATGTAAACCTCCGACTTCAACTGTGTGTGTGCGTGTGCGTGTGCGTGTGCGTGTGCGTGTGTGTGTGTGTGTGTGTGTATATATATATACGCACACCATTACATATAATTATTTTTATAATACCAGTGGCATTAAAATTAAGAATAGTTGTAAACAAATTAATAAGAATGGAATAAGATTGCACAAAAAATAAGTACTATGCAATCTGCCACCGTGTGTGTGTGTGTGTGTGTGTGTGTGTGTGTGTGTGTGTGTGTGAATTAAAGGGTCTGTCTAGCCCTGTAGTCTGCATATTAGATGCAGTAGTTGGTGCACCGCTCCAATCTCTGATTTGTTCTAGGTGTCTTTTGCCAGAGGTTACCTCAGCATATGTAGGCTGATGATCTTTATGATACATGGTGTGGACTGCATCATGTGGTGTACTTCTCTGAAGGACAGTGTTCTGCCTGACCCTAGAGTAGTGGTCAGTGCTTTGTTGTGATGGGCCTGGTATAGTAGAGCTGTGTTGTGATGGGACAGGTCTAGTAGAGCTGTTTTGTGACTGGACAGGTCTAGTAGAGCTGTGTTGTGATGGGCCGGGTCTAGTAGAACTGTGTTGTGATGGGCCGGGTCTAGTAGAGCTGTGTTGTGATGGGCCTGGTCCAGTAGAGCTGTGTTGTGATGGGCCTGGTCCAGTAGATCTGTGTTGTGATGGGCCGGGTCTAGTAGAGCTGTGTTGTGATGGGCCTGGTCCAGTAGATCTGTGTTGTGATGGGCCGGGTCTAGTAGAGCTATGTTGTGATGGGCCTGGTCCAGTAGATCTGTGTTGTGATGGGCCTGGTCCAGTAGATCTGTGTTGTGATTGGCCTGGTCCAGTAGATCTGTGTTGTGTTGGGCCTGGTCCAGTAGATCTGTGTTGTGACGGGCCTGGTCCAGTAGATCTGTGTTGTGACGGGCCTGGTCCAGTAGAACTGTGTTGTGACGGGCCTGGTCCAGTAGAACTGTGTTGTGACGGGCCTGGTCCAGTAGAACTGTGTTGTGATGGGCCTGGTCCAGTAGAACTGTGTTGTGATGGGCCGGGTCCAGTAGAACTGTGTTGTGATGGCCGCCGGGTCCAGTAGATCTGTGTTGTGATGGGCCGCTGGGTCCAGTAGAACTGTGTTGTGATGGGCCTGGTCTAGTAGAACTGTGTTGTGATGGGCTGGGTCTAGTAGAGCTGTGTTGTGATGGGCCTGGAAGTCGGAAGTTTACATACACCTAAGCCAAATACATTTAAACTCAGTTTTTCACAATTCCTGACATTTAATCAGAGTAAAAATTCCCTGTCTTAAGTCAGTTAGGATCACCACTTTATTTTAAGAATGTGAAATGTCAGAGTAATAGTAAAGAGAATAATTTATTTCAGCTTTTATTTATTTCATTACATTCCCAGTGGGTCAGAAGTTTACATGCACTCAATTAGTATTTGGTAGCATTGCCTTTCAATTGTTTAACTTGGGTCAAACGTGTCGTGTAGCCTTCCACAAGCTTCCCACAATAAGTTGGGTGAATATTGGCCCATTCCTCCTGACAGAGTTGGTGTAACTGAGTGGCACTCCAATACCTTGACTTTGTTGTCCTTTTTGTAAAGTGCACCAGTCCCTCCTGCAGCAAAGCACCCCCACACCATGATGCTGCCACCCCCCGTGCTTCACGGGTGATATGGTGTTCTTTGGCTTGCAAGCATACCCTTTTTCAACCAAACATAACGATGGTCAATATGGCCAAACAGTTCTATTTTTGTTTCATCAGACCAGAGGAAATTTCTTCAAAAAGTACGATCTTTGTTCCCATGTGCAGTTGCAAACCGTAGTCTGGCTTTTTTATGGCGGTTTTGGAGCCGTGGCTTCTTCCTTGCTGAGCGGCCTTTCAGGTTAAGTCGATATAGGACTCGTTTTACTGTGGACATAGATACTTTTGTACCTGTTTCCTCCAGCATCTTCACAAGGTCCTTTGCTGTTCTGGGATTGATTTGCACTTTTCACACCAAAGTACGTTCGTCACTAGGAGACAGAACGCGTCTCCTACCTGAGCGGTATGACGGCTGCGTGGTCCCATGGTGTTTATACTTACGTACTATTGTTTGAATCTTCTAAAGCCATGACATAATTTTCTGGAATTTTCCAAGCTGTTTAAAGGCACAGTCAACTTAGTGTATGTAAACTTCTGACCCACTGGAATTGTGATACAGTGAATTATAAGTGAACTGTAAACAATTGTTGGAAAAATTACTTGTCATGCACAAAGTAGATGTCCTAACCGACTTGCCAAAACTATAGTTTGTTAACAAGAAATTTGTGGAGTGGTTGAAAAACGAGTTTTAATGACTCCAACCTAAGTGTATGTAAACCTCTGACTTCAACTGTATATACAGTGTTGTAACGATGTATATCCTTTTTTCTTTGGGGGTTTGTGTAATCTGAAGGAAATATGTGTCTCTAATATGGTCATTTGTGGGCTGTGTGCATGTAGCCTGTCTTCTCTTGAGAGCCAGGTCTGCCTACTGCGGCCTTTCTCAATAGCAAGGCTATGCTCACTGAGTCTGTACATAGTCAAAGCTTTCCTTAAGTTTGGGTCAGTCACAGTGGTCAGGTATTCTGCCACTGTGTACTCGCCAAATCTGTTTGTGGACAGAGCCCCAGGACCAGCTTGCTTAGGGAACTCTTCTCCAGGTTCATCTCTCTTATGGAAGATTTGGTAATTGCTTCCTTCTAGGATGGTTGTAGAATTTAACGTCTCTTTTCTGGATTTTGATAATTAGTGGGTATCGCCCTAATTCTGCTCTGCCTGCATTATCACAACCATAAAGGGCAATTGGTTCTATTACAGATTCAAGTATATGTTTCTCTCTCTCTCTCTCTCTCTCTGTCTCTCTGTCTCTCTCTCTCTGTGTGTGTTTTCCTTCTCTGTTTCATGAATAATGGAGAGAGGTGAAAGTGGAGCTACAGCCTTTCCTCTCCCGGCGCTGCGCTCCGTCACACTCTGAACCAGCTCATCAGGCTAACGAGGAGAGAGGCTGGGGAATGAGGGAGAGTGGAGGGGGTAGAGGTGTAGGTGACAGGGTTTTGATGGGAGATTGGGGAGTGAAATGATTCATACTAGTCAGTGGTCCGTCTTTTGTAGGCAGAATAAAAAAAAAACAGGATCAGAGATAATTTGCAATCAAAGATGGGATTGAACAGGTGGGACTGAAATACCCTTATATGGACCTTTAGAACAAGATAACAGTAGCTAGACCTATCTTAAATTTGTCAGAATAATTGTTATTATTATTATTCCTCAGTAATGATTTTTAAGACGTTTGCTTTATTTTGTTGCCCCAGAAACTGATTTTGACTGAATTGGACTGTGTGTTTTATGTTTGAGTAATACATTGCGTACATCGTTTGCGCCTCCAGAATGAGTGAGTGCTGGCGTTAATTGTTCTTTCCTCGTTAGTGCATCTCCCCTGCTCTGATGTAAACTGGCAGTCTTAACTGATCCTGTTAACGAGGGTGTGGGATGGAGAGATGTAGAACCCAGATGCCTCGTGGGTATTTTGACACGGAGCTGGATCAGTGAGAGGAGAGGGGTGCTAGCGTCAGCCCCCATCTGAAACCTCAGCAGGAGAGGAGACTGGACTGTTAATAACCACTAGTGAGGGTAACTCGTGGCCCAACAACACTCCAGCCCAGCCAAATGTCCGGCTGGAGCACAGCAGGCACTGACTGCATCCTCACTGGCTAGAGAAAAAACATCTTCAAGACCAAATCTTTGCAGTTACATCCATACATTTTTAAGTTAGGTTTTTTGTGTGCCAGCTGTTTGTTTTATGAATGTAGGCTATTTTGTGATAGAAGATGTAGGATTTCCATCAAGGATTTGACAAAGGATCAGCTGTCAGGGTTTGTGTAATTTATTCCTTGATGACTTTATTCATATATTTAAAAGCAGATCATGTTGTATGGGAGTCAGATGTTGAACTGAGCTATTCTGATGGTATTTTAGTCTCCCTCGCCAGCTTTGGGTATTTTTAATTCCGCTAATTAAAAAAATCTTTGCATTTGAATGCTGATTAATTACTTGTAAAGAGGCTTTTAATGTACATTTCAGAAGAGGGAAAAAAAGGCTCCCAACACAATCCCAGGAGAGATTGTGTTGTGCAAACACTTTTTAAGATCTTGAAAGCCCGGCACTCGAAGGCAGATGAACCCAGAATACCAGAAAACTAAAGCCTAACCAAACCAACAACAATAGTGGTGATGGCAGACATCCCTGGCGTGTGCCACACTGCAACTCAACGACACGTCGGCAGAATTACAGCTAATTAACCTGATTAACCTTTACTAAATCACCCGGATTCTATCACCACGGAGACGGTGTTTCACTCTGCAACTCCTGAACGCAGCATTTTAATTGGCTACATGGGGGAATGCTCGAGCTCCCTCTGTCTCCTGTCCTGACAACCAGACAGAGACAGACAGAGTCTCGCAGGGAAGGATACACACCAACACACACGTGTGACGTGTGTGTGTGTGTGTGTGTGTGTGTGTGTGTGTGTGTGTGTGTGTGTGTGAATCAAGCATTGTGTTTGTGCAAGGGAGTGTTCGCATTGTATCCCCGTCTGTGGGTCAGGATTGTGTGTGTGTGTGTGTGTGTGTCATGGTCGTGTGACGGAGCCGATGCTGACAGATAGTGAGAGTCATCCTAATTGTGAAGCCTGTATCTATCCACTGTATAGAGTCAGGCCAGGCAGGCCTCACTCACTCACTCACTCACTCACTCACTCACTCACTCACTCACTCACCTGGCTGAGGGGAGAAAACATGACCTGGATCCTCTTTGCTTTTTGTCAGTCACACGTCAACTGATTTACTCTCACTGCATAGAGTCACTTTGTCTTCCCTCAAAGTAGCCACCCTTTGCCTTGATGACAGCTTTGCACACTCTTGACATTCTCTCAACCAGCTTCATGAGGTAGTCACCTGGAATGCATTTCAATTAACAGGTGTGCTTTGTTAAAAGTTAATTTTTTGGAATTTCTTTCCTTCTTAATTTGTTTGAGCCAATCAGTTGTGTTGTGACAAGGTAGGGGTGATATACTGAAAATATCCCTATTTGGTGAAAGACCAAGTCCATATTATGGCAAGAACAGCTCAAATAAGCAAAGATCATTACTTTAAGACATGAAGGTCAGTCAGTTCTTAAAATGTGAAGAACTTTGAAAGTTTCTTTAGGTGCAGTCGCAAAACCAATCAAGCGCTATGATGAAACTGGCTCTCATGAGGACCGCCACAGGAAAGGAAGACCCAGAGTTACCTCTGCTGCAGAGGATAAGTTCATTAGAGTTACTAGCCTCAGAAATTGCAGCCCAAATAAATGCTTCACAGAGTTCAAGTAAGACATCTCAACATCAACTGTTCAGAGGAGACTGCATGAATCAGGCGTTCATGGTTGAATTTCTGCAAAGAAATCACTACTAAAGGACACCAATAAGTAGAAGAGACTTCCTTGGGCCAAGAAACACAAGCAATGGACATTAGAGTCAGGCCAGGCAGCCAGCCAGCCAGGCCAAGGATCTGTCTTTTGGTCTGAGGAGTCCAAATTTAACTTTTTACTAACTACTGACATTTTGACCAGTTTCGCAGCATTTTAGATGCAACCTTATAGTGTATGACATATTGGTGTACTTCTCTGCTATTCAAATCTGGACTTAGAACATAATTTTTTATTTAACCAGGTAGGCAAGTTGAGAACAAGTTCTCATTTACAACTGCGACCTGGCCAAGAATAAAGCAAAGCAGTTCGACACATACAACAACACAGAGGTACACATGGAGTAAACAAACATACAGTCAATAATACAGTAGAAAAACAAATATATAAACAAAGTGTGCAAATGAGGTAAGATAAGGAAGGTAAGGCAATAAATAGGCCATGGTGGCGAAGTAATTACAATATAGCATATAAACACTGGAATGGTAGATGTGCAGTAGATGAATGTGCAAAGTAAAAATACTGGGGGTGCAAAGGAGCAAGATAAATACATGAATACGGTAGGGGATGAGGTAGTTGGTTGGGCTATTAACAGATGGGCTATGTACAGGTGCAGTGATCTGTGAGCTGCCCTGACACCTGGTGCTTAAAGCTAGTGAGGGAGATAAGTGTCTCCAGTTTCAGTGATAATTATCTCCTACCAATCAAAAGTTACAGCTGTTTGTCGGAGTTTAGAGTGACGAAAAGTAGCAAGCTAATATCAGCTAACAGCTCTCTCATGTCTCGTCGTTGAGCAACCCAAACGGAGCAGATGCTAGGGATACCAATGCATTTCAGTTGCAAAAAGGGTCATAGACTAGAATGGTAAGAAATATTACGAGTTCTAGACCCATCCTCCTCTTTCACCGATTTAAGCTATCAACTCCAAACAACCTTTGAAATGTTCAGACTGACCCTACTTAGATTGCTTGTCAAAATATTTGTTATGCTATATAGTTTTTGAACTATAAACATAAAACATTTGCATAAATTATCATGAGTTTGAAAGAGAAGCATAGAAATATAGAGGTAGCTATTCAAAATGGTCCTTCTCCTTAGCCAATTAAGCTACAAGACCAACTTTAAAACATTCAGGCTATCCTAACTTAAAATTCTTTAGAACCTTTATCAACTATACTGAACAAAAATATAAACGCAACATGCAACAATTTCAAGTAACAGTTCATATAAGGAAATCAGTCAATTGAAATAAATGCTTTAGGCCCTAATCTATGGATTTCACATGACTGGGTGGGCCATGGGAGGGCATCGGCCCACCCACTTAGGAGCCAGGCAGGCCCAGCCAATCAGAATGAGTTTTTTTTCCTGCAAAGGGGCTTTATTCAGACAGAAAAACTCCTCAGTTTGATCAGCTGTCGGAGTGACTGGTCTCAGACGATCCCGCAGCTAAAGAAGCCGGATGTGGAGGTCCAGGGTTGGCATGATTACACGTGGTCTGCAGTTGGGATCTTTTATTTCAGCTCATGAAACATGGGACCAACACTTTGCATGTTGTGTTTATATTTTTGTTCAATATATAACTATAAATGTGCATAGATTTGCTTAAAATAACCCACCAACAGTAACTATTGAACTGTTCAAGCTAGAGACACCAAACCAACTTTTTTCAATTCAGCTCATTTTTATTTATTTTTATTTAACCTTTATTTAACTAGGTAAGTCAGTTAAGAACAAATTCTTATTTACAATGACGTCCTAGGAACAGTGGTTTACTGCCTTGTTCAGGGGCAGAACGACAGATTTTTTTCCTTGTAGCCCTGGAATCATGAACAAGTTGCACGTCTGAATAGGATTTTTGCATCATGCTTTTTTTTTTCAACATGAATTTTAAAATATTCTTCTTGGCAACACTTTAAAGTGCATTACACAGACCTGGGGCTATTCAGTAGAAACTAACAGTGGAATGCGCTGTGGTATGTAATTACACTGTAACAAGCTAGAACAAGCAATTAGTACACTGTACACACCACTTTAGCTATCACCTTTTTGATTATCATTGGCAAACAAAATTGACTACATTTAAGGACCTGTACACTTTTGCTGCAAGGTGATTTATATGTCATTCCCATACAGTTATTCTGGAACTCAATGGATGGAATGTGTGTGGTCTTTTGTTGTCAATCCCACATTGAATCTCTGCCAAAACCAGTGCAACCTGAGCTGTGCTGGAGATCTATAAGAGCAGGTCAGACACTGTGTGTGTGTGTGTGTGTGTGTGTGTGTGTGTGTGTGCGTGTGCGCGTGTGTGCGTAAAGTCAGACACTAACACAAAGGCTTTCAGGTCCATAGAGACCCAGACAGACAGACAGTACCCAGGCAACAGTCACCTCAGCAACACACTATTGTCTAAGGCTCGGTAATGCTCAGGCTGTCTCCAGGAGTGTGGTGTTTCTAGTCTGTGAGTGTTTGGACTGTTAGATGGCGGAGTGAGGAGTTCTTCTCTAGAGGCAATGTTGAGGTAACAGGATGTTCTACTTCCTGGTATGTTTCTACCTGGCTGTGAGGGAAAGGAGAGGTGTTTTTATTGTGCTAACTTTGATTGGAGCTTGTGACTATAATGTTAAAGGCGCAGTAGGTAGCTTTTTGGGCTGTTTGCTGTTTTTACATTGGGTTTTGTACACCAGTTTCAAACAGCTGAAAAAACGTTATTTTTGGTTTGTGAAAATCTATTTCACAGTGTTTTAGATGGTAGAATTGTTCGCGACACTATACCATGCTTATTTTGTCACATAAACTGAAATTGTCTGAACCATTAGAATTTTAGTAACCAGGAAATGGCGGAGTGATTTCTGACTATTGGAGAGGACTGGCCACCCCTCACAGCCTGGTTCCTCTCTAGGTTTCTTCCTAGGATCCGGCCTTTCTAGGGAGTTTTTCCTAGCCACCGTGCTTCTGCATCTGCATTTATTGCTGTTTGGGGTTTCAGGCTGGGTTTCTGTACAGCACTTTGTGACATCAGCTGATGTAAGAAGGGCTTTATAAATACATTTCATTGATTTTGATTGATATTGTACTTTTAACTGTAGGTTGTGTTTGTGTTTCCTCAGAGGTGTGAGTGACTGATCTTCTGACACCATGGACATGGACTCCCAATCACAAGGCCAGCAGGCAGCAGTACCCTCGTTCCAGCCACAGGTAGGATCCCTTCACTCTAACCCGCACCCTTAACCCACCCTCACCCAACCACAAGGCCAGCAGGCAGCAGTACCCTCGTTCCAGCCACAGGTAGGATCCCTTCACTCTAACCCGCACCCTTAACCCTCACCCAACCACAAGGCCAGCAGGCAGCAGGACCTATATTCCAGCCACAGGTAGGATCCCTTTACATTTGTGTTAACTCACAAATTATCATTCAGATTTACGCAAGACCTATACTTTGAATTAAAAGTTAGTCAATTCATGTAAATAAAGTAAAGTACAAATTAGGCTGTAGTCGATTCCAAGTAAAGTTCGGAACAAAATGTATGTCCAAAATTACTGTATTTGTAACAGTATTATAAATACTACAAGTGTGTAAATTGACTAAGGCCTGAATCATACAGTATAGGCATATTGGAAAGGCTAGATGAATGGTAGAGAGAAAGTTAGTATTGATTGAAACTCTGGAGGCTGGTGGAGATTTGGGTTTCATAACATTCAGGTTGTTACGGTGCAAATTGCAGTATCGTATATCATCCTCATCGATCTCCTTCATGCACAAGGATGTTTCTGGGTCCACAATATATTGAGTGGACTCACCCAGACAATCCATATCCATGCACTGGAGAGGAAACGGGAAAACAACCGCTTTTTCTAACGCAAAAAAATTGTCCTGTTGTTTTTCTTGTGTATGCAAAGCCAGTAAAATATTAACTGTGAAGTAGCCAGGGGGTACATTTTTTAGAAGATCTTTGATATCTAATTTAAGGATAATTGGGTTGTGCACAGAAAAGGAAAGAACGAGAGAAGATTTCATAATTATTATTTTATTTTTGATTTTTTTCTTCTAATGAGATATATCCCATAACTGAGGTTGTGGTGATAATGATTTCCTCTGTCTGTTTTTCACTATTTAGCCTAATTTCAGTTCATTATGTCTTTCATGATGGTCTTAAAATATAGGAAATCTATTTAGAAGTAGGTCTAATAACATGCGTATTATTAGTTTATACAAGATCAGATTTTACAGTTGGGTTGTAAAACACAGCAGGCCTATCAAATCCAGATCCAGGCATTCTACTTCCTGTTAGGCATCTAGCGCCATACTGTGACTATCAGCCACAGGAGGCTGGTGAGGGGAGGACGGCGCATAATAATGACTGGAATGAAGTGAATGGAATGGTATCGAACACAAGGAACCCATGTTTTTGAAGTGTCAATACCATTCCATTCCAGCCATTACTAAGAGCCAGTCTTCCCCAATTAAGGTGTCACCAACCGCCTGTGCTATCAGCAGACAGGTGCTTCTCTTTCAACAAGTCTATTTCACACTTTCTCTGTTTAATCTGCTGAAAAAAGAGGAAACCCCTCCCCTCCTAGAAATGTGAGATGTATAATATGTGAATGACTGTATCGCTGGCGATACCATGTCGCTTAGTCCCGGAGGCTTTATGCATATGCATTTGGTAAGTGGATGAACTGGTACCATGTGCTTTTTTAGTGGTGCATTTGCTCTTTGAGTGAGTGGGAGGGAGAGATTCTCAAAACGAGTTTTGATCGTCACTGCAGGTTGTGACAGGCTCAGATCTGTGTGTGTGTGTGTGTGTGTGTGTGTGTGTGTGTGTGTGTGTGTGTGTGTGTAAACTGTGAGACAAGGCAGAGGGTTTTAAGCGAGCAAACGTGGCGTGGTACAGGAACAGATTGAAGAGGAGCAGAGAGAGAAACACCGGCGGGGTAGGGAAGGAAGGATGGATGGATGGAGTGATGAATATTGTATGGCGGTGCTGAGCTGGCTGAGGATGGGAGAGGGAGGTAGAGGGAGGCTAGTGATGGGGAGAGGGGGAATGGGGTGGGGGGGTTGGTGCTCTGTAGGAGATGGAACCTCTATCGCTGTTTAATGGTGTTTTACCGGAATTAAAGTCAACCAATGGAGACGACTCTCATCTGGCTAAACCTGCTGAATGGGGCTTACAATAGATTTGATTTTGATTGTTCAGGTTCACCATCAGCAATAGTTTTGGTCGTTTTGCTTTAAACAATCAGTGTATATGGTCATTTTTATATATACAATGTAAATTTGTGTAATTTCATAATGAGGACAACAATCGTTTTGCAAGGTGCACTGCATGGCCAAAGTGACGAGAACATCACTTGGTAAAAACTTCCAAACGGTCAAAACCATTCAATTTTGAGATGGGGGTGAAATCCGAAGTTTTTTGGCTATGTCATAGCTGATTTATAAACCATAAGTGTTGATCTATTACTAGCTGAAACACTTAATCTGCATAAATTACAAGTTAATTAGTGGGTGATGGTGATTTCAGAACCAAAGTGGGGGGACAAAAAACATAGGCTAAAGATCCACTCCCACCTGCGATGACTTGGAGTTGAGACAGCATTGGGCTCAGTTCCACTCCCACCCGCGATGACTTGGAGTTGAGACAGCATTGGGCTCAGTTCCACTCCCACCTGCGATGACTTGGAGTTGAGGCAGCATTGGGCTCAGTTCCACTCCCACCCGCGATGACTTGGAGTTGAGACAGCATTGGGCTCAGTTCCACTCCCACCCGCGATGACTTGGATTTGAGACCGCATTGGGCTCAGTTCCTTGGATATGTTGAGTTGAGAGACAGCAACACAATTAGACCCAACCAAATCATGAGAAAACGAAAATATAATTACTTGACACATTGGAAAGAATTAACAAAAATCAGAGCAAACTAGAATGCGATTTGGCCCTAAACAGAGAGTACACAGTGGCAGAATACCTGACCATTGTGACTGACCCAAACTTAAGGAAAGCTTTGACTATGTACAGACTCAGTGAGCATAGCCTTGCTATTGAGAGGCCACCGTAGGCAGACCTGGCTCTCAAGAGAAGACAGGCTATGTGCACACTGCCCACAAAATGAGGTAGAAACTGAGCTGCACTTCCTAACCTCCTGCCAAATGTATGACCAGATCCACAAAGAATTCGAAAACAAACCCAATTTTGATAAACTCTCATATCTACTGGGTGAAATACCACAGTGTGCCATCTCAGCAGCAATATTTGTGACCTGTTGCCACAAGAAAAGGACAACCAGTGAAGAACAAACACCATTGTAAATACAACCTATATTTATGCTTATTTATTTTCCCTTTAGTACTATTTGCACATCATTACAACACTGTATATATACATAATATGACATTTGAAATGTCTTTATTCTTTAGGAACTTTTGAGTGTAATGCTTACTGTTAATTTTATTTTTTATTTCACTTTTGTTTATTATTTACTTCTCTTGCTTTGGCAATGTTAACATATGTTTCCCACATGCTGCAATCTGTACACACCTCTCCTCTGTGTGCCTCTCCTTCTCTCCTCTGTGTGCCTCTCCTTCTCTCCTCTGTGTGCCTCTCCTTCTCTCCTCTGTGTGCCTCTCCTTCTCTCCTCTGTGTGCCTCTCCTTCTCTCCTCTGTGTGCCTCTCCTTCTCTCCTCTGTTGTTAGGGATCGAGGTGCTGCGCCTCGCCCACATATGTGTCAGTGAGTGTGTGCCAATGTATGTGTGTGTTTGTCAGCTGGGAGCGGCTGTGTGTGTGACAGGCCAGTGCGATGAGACGGCCTGTCATTCAGGACAGCCCGGCTGCCCTTTGAAGGCCAGGCCAGGGGGCGACGAGGTGCCGCAAATGGCCTGTGAAGTTTACATACACTGCCCACTGCTAAACAGATTAGCTCTAATGAAGTGTCTAATGCCGGGGCCCCCGCCTGACATAATCCTGCCTGGCAGCCCGGCCCCTCGGCTAACAAAAAAATGAACCCCTCCGGCCCTCTGCTCTCCCCCTCCCCTCTCCTAACTCTCCCCATTTCTGGCTCACCCCTCGCCTGCCCTACGCTGCCCTCCCCTTCCCTCTCCTAGCCTCTCGCCCACCACCCAAGGCGACTCCATGCGGGGAGGTGCCCGTTGTTAATCACGCTGGACAGTGTGCGATCTGACATGCAAATATAGGTCATTGCATATGTAAATGTATGTTTAGGGGGCCAGCCTGCCAGAACACATTAATGAGACTGAACTCTCAGCAGGAGGCTGTCACAGCGCTTTACGGCCTCATGCTAACATTTGTCAAGCTACCATGCAGCGAGTGAAGCCCTGCCCTCGCTAGGGCCCTATAAAATCTATTGTATTTTTTGCCTAATTCCATGTAGTTTTTTTCCCTCCCAAATTCCGTTGTCTCCGTTTTTAGTTTTTCAGAATTTTCACTCTCAAAATCAAACCTAAAAAACAACTACTAAATTGGAAGTATACAACAATGCTTAAACCACATCAGGAGACCACTTTTGAGGTCTGTGGAAAATCTAAGAAATCAAACATTTGTGGTGTAGAAACATAGACTACAGTTAACAGTTCATTGAGAAGGTTTTTGGGAAAGCCTTTCCATTTACCAGAAGACGGTTGTCATTAGCATCATCACTAACGGCTAGACAAAATGGCAGACCTATGACAGACCGTAGCATTCCCACACCATTGGCTCTCCAGAAAGTTGAAGAAAAATACAAATCACTTATGCATTTAGTTCATGTCTCATCAGAATCTTGGGGAAATTATTTCATTTTCTAATAAGTTCAATACATTTAGATCAGTGGTTCCCAAACTTTTTATAGTCCCGTACCCCTTCAAACATTCAACCTTCATCTGCGTACCCCCTCTAGCACCAGGGTCAGCGCACTCTCAAATGTTGCCATCATTGTAAGCCTGCCACACACACACTATACGATACATTTGTTAAACATAAGAATGAGTGTGAGTTTTTGTCACAACCCGGCTCGTGGGAAGTGACAAGGAGCTCTTATAGGACCAGGGCACAAATAATAATATAATAATAATCAATAATTTTGCTCTTTATTTAGCCATCTTACATATAAAACTTTGTTCATCAAACATTGTGAATAACTCACCACAGGTTAATGAGAAGGGTGTGCTTGAAAGGATGCACATAACTCTAATGTTGTATTGGAGAAAGTCTGTCTTAAATAATTTTCCACACAGTCTGTTCTTGTATTTAGTTTTCATGCTAGTGAGGGCCAACAATCCACTCTCACATAGGTACGTGGTTGCAAAGGGCATCAGTGTCTTAATAGCGCGATGTGCCAAGGCGGGATACTCTGAGCGCAGCCCAATCCAGAAATCTGCCAGTGGCTTCTGATTTTAAATACAATTTTCACAGAACCGCTTGTTGCAATTTCGATGAGGCTCTCTTGTTCAGATATCGGTAAGTGGACTGGAGGCAGAGCATGAAAGGGATAACGAATCCAGTTGTTTGTGTCGTCTGTTTCGGGAAAGTAATTGCGCACCCAACTCACTCAGGTGCTTCGCTATATCACATTTGACATTGTCCGTAAGCTTGAGTTCATTTGCACACAAAAAAATCATACAATGATGGAAAGACCTGTGTGTTGTCCTTGTTAATGCAGACAGAAAAGAGCTCCAACTTCTTAGCCTCAATTTTGTCCCGCACATTGAATATAGTTGCGGAGAGTCCCTGTAATCCTAGATTCAGATCATTCAGGTGAGAAAAAACATCACCAAGATAGACCAGTTGTGTGAGAAATGCGTTATCATGCAAGCGGTCAGACAAGTGAACATTATGGTCAGCTTTAAGCTCTTCTCTCAATTCAAAAAAACGTGTCAATACTTTGCCCCTTGATAACCAGCACACTTCTGTATGTTGTTAAAGCGTTACATGGTTGCTGCCCATATCATTACATAGTGCAGAAAATACATGAGAGTTCAGAGGCTTTGCTTTAACAAATTTAACAATTTTCACTGTAGTGTCAAATGTCTTTCAAGCTGTCAGGCATTCCCTTGGCAGCAAGAGCCTCTCGGTGGATGCTGCAGTGTACCCAAGTGGCGTCGGGAGCAACTGTCATGGCTTTTGCGCCATCAGTATAGATACTAACACATCTTGACCACCAATGTCCATTTGATGTCACAAAGCTGTCCAGTACTTTAAAAATATCCTCTCCTGTTGTCCTGGTTTCCAGTGGTTTGCAGAAGAGGTTTTCTTCCTTAATTGACCCCTCATAAACGTAACGGACATATACCAGGAGCTGTGCCAGGCCCGCCACGTCTGTTGACTCATCCATCTGTAACGCATAGAATTTACTGGCTTGTTTACGAAGCACTAATTGTTTCAAAACATCTCCTGCCATGTCACTGATGTGTCGTGAAACAGTGTTGTTTGATGAAGGAATTGTCTGTATAGTTTTTTTTTGCCTTTTCCCCCAGCATTGTCCCAGCCATATCCGCGGCAGCAGGAAGAGTCCTCCACAATAGTATGGGGCTTGCCTGTCCTAGCCACTCAGTAGCTCACCATATAAGACTCTTCTAGCCCCTTCTAATTAATGGTATCTGTTGCTTTTATTCATGTCTTAGTACTCGAAAGTCATCTTTATTCTCGCTTAAAAAACTCCCGTGGCTTATTTTTCAAATTGTCATGTTTCGTTTCTAAATGTCTGCGCAAGAGTGAAGATTTACCGCGAGAGAGTAACGGTTAATGTGATTGGATGTTAATTATTTGACTAGGCTACCTGTATTTGACATTGTGTTGTTATTTCGCTTATGGTTTCATTTTATTTTTGGCAGTGAAACGAGGCTACTCAGGCGAGGAAAAAACCCTCATCCAAACGTATAGCCCCTTTGGAAAATATAAATGTACTGTTTGAAAATGTGATGAAAATGGCTGTTTGAAAATAATTCACACGTAAAAAAAAGAAAAGTGAATCATATTTGTCTTTGGCGGCGGGGGTACGTGCAATTTAGTTTGTTTAGGGCTACGTTACGGGTCTGTGCAGTCATGGCTGTGCCAATCAAATTAATCATTTATTTTGTTTGTTAAACAGACAAGACACCTACACAATCACAGTCAACACACACTGAGTGTACAAAACATTAAGAACACCTGATCTTCCCATGACATAGACTGACCAGGTGAATCCAGGTGAAAGCTATGATCCCTTATTGATGTAACTTATTAAATCCACTTCAATCAGTGTATCTGAAGGGGATTACACATGTTAAATAAGGATTTTTAAGACTTGAGACAATTGAGACTTGGATTGTATATATGTGTGCTATTCAGAGGGTGAATGGGTAAGACAAAATATTAAAGTGCCTTTGAACGCTCAGCAGTTTCCCGTGTGTATCAAGAATGGTCCACCAGCCAAAGGACATCCAGCCAACTTGACACAACTGTGGGAAGCATTGGAGTCAACATGGCCCAGCATCCCTGTGGAACGCGTTCAACAGCTTGTAGAGTCCATGACCTGACCAATTGAGGCTGTTATGCAGGCAAAAGGGGGTGCAACTCAATATTAGGAATGTGTTCTGTTTTGTACACTGTGTATATTTTAAAGTAATAATATTATGGAATTTAACAGAATAAAACATATTTTTCCTACACAACGTTTGTCAAGGGAACGTGTCATTAAAAAAAGGTGATATTTTGAATCCGAGCCGAAGCACATGATTTTTAGATTCAGGTTTCATCTCTTTCCTACCCTCACTCCACTTTGTTAGGATCTTCAGCATGATACCCATAGAGCCACCTTTCATCTCTTTCCTACCCTCACTCCACTTTGTTAGGATCTTCAGCATGATACCCATAGAGCCACCTTTCATCTCTTTCCTACCCTCACTCCACTTTGTTAGGGTCTGATCTTCAGCATGATACCCCATAGAGCCACCTTTCATCTTTCCTACCCTCACTCCACTTTGTTAGGATCTTCAGCATGATACCCATAGAGCCACGTTTCAACTCTTTCCTACCCTCACTCCACTTTGTTAGGATCTTCAGCATGATACCCATAGAGCCACGTTTCGTCTCTTTCCTTCCCTCACTCCACTTTGTTAGGATCTTCAGCATGATACCCATAGAGCCATGTTTTGTCTCTTTCCTTCCCTCACTCCACTTTTTTAGGGTCTGATCTTCAGCATGATACCCATAGAAAACAATAGCAATCCTATTTTCAGTCTCGTGTTCATATTTCACTAACTCTGCATGTTTTGGGATTTGCTTATATGTGATCAAGCAAAATAATGCAATTGATTTATGCTACATGATAGCAAGCTAAATGTTTCTGATCAGTGATAGATGAGCGAAGGAATAGATGAGCTATACCACCTCCACTTATTTTCCCAGCCAGAGAATGAACCAGATGGAGATTCAGTTAAGCAAAGTCACATTGATTGATTGTTACAGGGTTTCTCAAACTCGTCATTCAGTGAGAATTATTCCCGCAGTAATTCTTCATGGATCCATCCAGCTGTGGTTTAGGAAACAGTGCATGCTTAGTAGTGGGCTATGTGAAGAGATGGGCGAAGTGACATGCCCTGCAAGGTTTAGAACTGCCGGGGGAATGGTAACCGGGCGTTGCCTAGCAACTACCTTGAGTAGAGCGTAGTGCGTGCCGATGCCGCCCCAACGTTACCGTTACGTTTCATACTAAGCCATAGGCAGAACTTTACCGAAGTGATTACTAGGCTGAAATAATAGTTTGAGGTTTGATACCGGCAATACCAAGAAAAGTTGTGTTGCACGGTACGCTTGTACCGTGGTAATATCACGGTACCAAAACGTTATGATACCAGCATTTTAGAATATACTACCACAATTTAGAATACAGTAGTACCGTTTCATATGATACTACCACATTTTAGAGTACCGTAGTACCGTTTTCACATGATACTACCACATTTTAGAAAACCGTAGTACCGTTTTCACATGATACTACCACATTTTAGAATACCGTAGTACCGTTTCATATGATACTACCACATTTTAGAATACCGTAGTACCGTTTCATATGATACTACCACATTTTAGAATACCGTAGTACCGTTTCATATGATACTACCACATTTCCAGGCTTGGTGGCTGGAAATGCCCACCTCCCAATGTCTTGTTGATTGGAAGGGGCATCTTGTTTTTTCACGCCTCTTCTCCTGGCTGTCAACTTAAAAAAACAATGAAACGCTTAAATTGGCTGCCCCTTGGATCTGCATTCCCGTCCTCCCCCCTCACCTCAGTTCTGCTGCTATAGATCCTAGCTATAGGGCTAGGGTTAGTTACTGTATAGGGATACACCCTCCCGTCCTCCCCCCTCACCTCAGTCCTGCTGCTATAGAACCTAGCTATAGGGTTAGGGTTAGTTACTGTATAGGGATACACCCTCCCGTCCTCCCCCCTCACCTCAGTCCTGCTGCTATAGAACCTAGCTATAGGGTTAGGGTTAGTTACTGGATATACCCTCTTGTCCGAGCAGTCAGAAAAATAATTCCTCATTGAAGACAAAGTGCCTTGAATTTACTAGTGCCTTGATTCATAATTTCAATTATTAATATTATATTATTAATATTGTCTGGAATGGACCCCACCTTGCTGCAGTGTGTAGGCCTAAATAAAACATGACTGTGTTATTGTAGATAGATGGTAAAGTTCTCCATAGATTGTAACACTGGCCTCATGCCTGTGTGTGTGTGTGTGTGTGTGTGTGTGTGTGTGTGTGTGTGTGTGTGTGTGTGTGTGTGTGTGTGTGTGTGTGTGTAAATACTTGTGTATCTGTGTGTGTGTCTCTGTGTATATTTGTGTGTGTGTTGTCGTAGGAACCTCTCCTGTCATTGCCCCAGGTCTGTGTTCTGTTCATGCTGACTTTGTTTAACGGTGAAAACGGATCCGAAGTGAACACATCTAATGCTGCCCCTCCCCTCCGTCTTGATGACACCGTGCTCTCACCTTCCTCTTTCCCAGAGTCCTCTCTGCTTGCCTGCAAGGGCATCCCCTGGCCGTAGTCGGGGCCAAGCACCGGTGACATGTGGCAATGTGATATCTGTCGCCTCCTCTCTCCTTCCACCACACCAACAGACTCGCTTATAAAATGGCTGCAAAGGTCACACTGTTCTCTGTGTGTTTTCACTCAGCACAGCCCCAAGGCTCATTCCAGCCTGTTTTCTGTTTTCTTAGTTGTTTAAATTTAGACGCTCGCTAGCGAGCCGAGTGTCAGGGCACAACATGCATCCCATGGAAGAGGAGAGGAGAGCACCGTTGGAGTTTTGTCGCTAGCTGACTGGTCCAACATAAGTCACTTCAGCTGCAGCAGCGTCAGGCTAACCCTGATGTGCCTTGGCAGACTACAGCTAACCCTGATGTGCCTTGGCAGACTACAGCTAACCCTGATGTGCCTTGGCAGACTACAGCTAACCCTGATGTGCCTTGGCAGACTACAGCTAACCCTGATGTGCCTTGGCAGACTACAGCTAACCCTGATGTGCCTTGGCAGACTACAGCTAACCCTGATGTGCCTTGGCAGACTACAGCTAACCNGTGGAGTTGCAATGATCATGAGAACGGTGAGGAATCAGCCCAGAACTACACGGGAGGATCTTGTCAATGATCTCAAGGCAGCTGGGACCATAGTCACCAAGAAAACAATTGGTAACACACTACGCCGTGAAGGACTGAAATCCTGCAGCGCCCGCAAGGTCCCCCTGCTCAAGAAAGCACATATACATGCCCGTCTGAAGTTTGCCAATGAACATCTGAATGATTCAGAGGACAACTGGGTGAAAGTGTTGTGGTCAGATCAGACCAAAATGGAGCTCTTTGGCATCAACTCAACTCGCCGTGTTTGGAGGAGGAGGAATGCTGCCTATGACCCCAAGAACATCATCCCCACCGTCAAACATGGAGGCGGAAACATTGCTTTGAGGGTGTTTTTCTGCTAAGGGGACAGGACAACTTCACCGCATCAAAGGGACGATGGACGTGGCCATGTACCGTCAAATCTTGGGTGAGAACCTCCTTCCCTCAGCCAGGCCATTGAAAATGGGTCGTGGATGGGTATTCCAGCATGACAATGACCCAAAACACACGGCCAAGGCAACAAAGGAGTGGCTCAAGAAGAAGCACATTAAGGTCCTGGAGTGGCCTAGCCAGTCTCCAGACCTTAATCCCATAGAAAATCTGTGGAGGGAGCTGAAGGTTCGAGTTGCCAAACGTCAGCCTCGAAACCTTAATGACTTGGAGAAGATCTGCAAAGAGGAGTGGGACAAAATCCCTCCTGAGATGTGTGCAAACCTGGTGACCAACTACAAGAAACGTCTGACCTCTGTGATTGCCACCAAGTACTAAGTCATGTTTTGCAGAGGGGTCAAATATTTATTTCCCTCATTAAAATGCAAATCAATTTATAACATTTTTCACATGCGTTTTTCTGGATTTTTTTGTTGTTATTCTGTCTCTCACTGTTCAAATAAACCTACCATTAAAATTATAGACTGATCATTTCTTTGTCAGTGGGCAAACGTACAAAATCAGCAGGGGATCAAATACTTTTTCCCTCTCTGTAGATTTTAAATTCTACCAGCCACTCCATAATTACCCTTGTTGGACTTAATAATGACCTAATAATAACATGTAGAGGAGGGATGAACCATCCAAGAAATTCTAATTTAATACCTGCTTTAGTGCAAGGCTTTCCCCTCTGTAAATCTGCATAAATAATGACTAAGTTCAATGCTGTTTTTGTGGACAGGAAATGTTAATGAGATGGATGCTGCTTCATCACACAAACTAGTGTAACCCTCTACCTGTTCCACATGCTGATGTCTACTGCTGCGTAAAAACTCAATCATTACTGAAAGGGTAATCTCTCATGGACAGACACATGTAACATAAGATGGTATCGTAGCACCTGTCAACAGATTGTGTGATGCAACGACTAAAGCCCAAATCACACGGAGAGACGCCATCAACTGCGTCAAAATTTGCATGCGAGAGTAGAGCGCCTCAATTCACACACTGCGTAGCGTATACCAACTTAATTGTCATGAGAATTCATAATAAACAGTTGTATTTGTTAAGGTCGCTATGTAGCGCTTGTGAATTATTGTTGTGTGTTCCTTTTGACTCACCTTATATGTCCTACGGGAGCCACCGTACCTGCCTGCACTAAACAGTTATGTTAGCTCACGAACATGAGGAGAGTTGTAGATACAGTGGCTTGTGAAAGTATTCACCCCTCTTGAAATTTTTCCTATTTTGTTACCATACAACCTGGAATTAAAATAGATTTTTGGGGGGTTTGTATCATTTGATTTACACAACATGACTACCATTTTGAAGATGCAAAATATTTTTTTATTGTGAAACAAACAAGAAATAAGACAGAAAAACAGAACTTGAGCATGCATAACTATTCACCCCCCCAAAGTCAATACTTTATAGAGCCACCTTTTGCAGCAATTATAGCTGCAAGTCTCTTGGGGTATGTCTCTATAAGCTTGGCACATCTAGCCACTGGGACTCTTGCCCGTTCTTCAAGGCAAAACTGCTCCAGCTCCTTCAAGTTGGATGGGTTCCGCTGGTGTACAGCAATCTTTAAGTCATACCACAGATTCTCAATTGGATTGAGGTCTGGGCTTTGACTAGGCCATTCCAAGACATTTAAATGTTTCCCCTCAAACCGCATGAGTGTTGCTTTAGCAATATGCTTAGGGTTATTGTCCTGCTGGAAGGTGAACCTCCGTCCCAGTCTCAGATCTCTGGAAGGCTGAAACAGGTTTCCCTCAAGAATTTCCCTGTATTTAGCGCCATCCATCATTCCTTCAATTCTGACCAGTTTCCCCAGTCCCTGCCGATGGAAAACATCCCCACTGCATGATGCTGCCACCACCATGCTTCACTGTGGGGATGGTGTTCTCGTGGTGATGAGGTGTTGGGTTTGCGCCAGACATAGCGTTTTCCTTGATGGCCAAAAAGCAACATTTTAGTCTCATCTGACCAGAGTACCTTCTTCCATATGTTTGGGGAGTCTCCCACATGCCTTTTGGCGAATACCAAACGTGTTTGCTTATTTTTTTCTGAAGCAATGTCTTTTTTCTGGACACTCTTCCGTAAAGCCCAGCTCTGTGGAGTGTACAGCTTAAAGTGGTCCTATGGACAGATACTCCAATCTCCGCTGTGGAGTTTTGCAGCTCCTTCAGGGTTATCTTTGGTCTCTTTGTTGCCTCTGATTAATGCCCTCCTTGCCTGGTCCGTGAGTTTGGTGGGCGGCCCGCTCTTGGCAGGTTTGTTGTGGTGCAATATTCTTTCCATTTTTTAATAATGGATTTAATGGTGCTCTGGGTGATGATCAAAGTTTTTTTTTTTTTTTTTTAACCCAACCCTGATCTGTACTTCTCCACAACCTTGTCGCTGACCTGTTTGGAGAGCTCCTTGGTCTTCATGGTGTCACTTGCTTGGTGGTGCCCCTTGCTTAGTGGTGTTGCAGACTCTGGGGCCTTTCAGAACAGGTGTATATATGCTGAGATCATGTGACAGATCATGTGACACTTAGATTGCACACAGGTGGACTTTATTTAACTTCTTAGGGAGCGGCAGCAGAGGTGACGGTTTTGGAGAGTCTGGCGTGCCCAAAGTAAAATGCCTGCCACTCAGGCTCTGAAAATAGGATATGCACATAATTAGTACTATTGGATAGGAAACACTCTGAAGTTTCTAAAAGTGTTAACATAATGTCTGTGAGTATAACAGAACTGATATAGCAGGCGAGAACCCAAGGAAAATCCATCGCCTTTACGTCAAAAACCACTGGAAACGAGACAAACTGTGAGAGGGGTAACTGAAGTTCCGTTAGGTCGAGGACCTAACGTCATGGATACCGAAGGTGATCTACAGTTGTCAGATATATGTTTCTGACCCTCACTAACCTCATTCTCCTTGCCTATCCTTGTCCTTTACCATTCCCCTGGACTTTACACAACAAGTTTTCTCGGGCGAGAGTCTGGGTGCACGCCCCACTTTATTTTACTTATGTAACGTTTAGGTGACCATCCGAGTGAAATATTATCGCTAATATTCATAAAAGGATAGCTAAGGATGCATTATAACTGGTATTTGATTTGTTTAGGAAAGGTTTATAGGTATATTTGAACGCGTTCTCTTCACGTTTCAATGGGCGATTCGACGTTGGATTCGACGTAAGGGATTTGTTTTCGCTGTGAAATGTGTTTTGTGTGAACCGCGCTGGTTTATGAATTTATGCTAATAGATAAATATTGTAGGTGCTATCCTCAAACAATCAAATGTTGTGCTTTCGCCGTAAAGCCTTTTTGAAATCTGACCGCTGTGATATTGCCAAGAAGCAGAGCTTTTGATGACTATGCAACACTTGTATATTGATGAATGTTTAATAATTCAACTTTTGGATTTTTGCATTTCACTTCACCTATTTGGACTATTTTGTGTATGTCTATTACATGTAATCCAAATACAAATACATTTAAATTACAGGTTGTAATGCAACAAAATAGTAAAAACGCCAAGGGGGATGAATACTAATGCAGGGCGCTGTACACCCAAGCAGTTTATATAGAATTTAGCTAGTCGTTCTTTCATCTAACAGTA
Source organism: Hucho hucho (assembly GCA_003317085.1). Classification (NCBI taxonomy): domain Eukaryota; kingdom Metazoa; phylum Chordata; class Actinopteri; order Salmoniformes; family Salmonidae; genus Hucho; species Hucho hucho. Next base: position 8,142 of record QNTS01003322.1, on the reverse strand, counting down.
TTCTGTCTTAAAATCGTAGTTCTTCGAGTTTCCCTGCCGTAGCCTGCATAGGCTATATGCCTGTGATCTAAATCAACACAGGTAGGCATGAAGTTATTGTTCTCATATGTATTATTGGCACTGGCAGCTGAACTTAACAAACACTAAATAGACACTTTTTAACTATACATGTCACAATTCCAGACGTAACAATGCAGTCTATTTTCTGGCAATTTATCCGCTCACTTTACCAGCATTGCTTCGCGTAGACCCGAGGAAAAATAGACTTGTTTTCTCATTCGATTTTTTGATTTAACCATTATTTAACTAGGTAAGTCAGTTAAGAACAAATTATTATTTACAATGACGGCCTAGGAACAGTGGTTTACTGCCTTGTTCAGGGGCAGAACGACAGATTTTTACCTTGTTAGCTCGGGGATTCGATCTAGCAACCTTTTGGTTACTGGCTCAACGCTCTAACCACTAGACTACCTGCCGCCCCTTGATGCACTATAACGCCGTTGTACGCTCCCGTCTGTTTTGTCTCCTTTACTACCGTGCATTCAAATTCCAGTGTGTACACGGTCGTTCACTCGTGTAAAAAAAAAAACAACACTTTTCTTTGATTTGGTCTTAACAAGGAACTTTGTTCCCATACGCAGATCTTTTCATCACTGATCATTTGGATAAATCATGGGTTTGCAGGTGTTTTGCATCATAGAATTTTGGAAGGGGAAGGGACATTTAGCCCATGCTTTGGCTAACAGTTTCCGTTTTAGGGGGGTGGAGACTAAACAAGTCTGGTTAGTATCTTATCTCATACATCTCTCCCCAGAAACTAATCCAGTGTCTGATGCAATTATGCACGATTTTTGTTCTGGGTTTCTGAGATTACTGCAAGTGAAAACATAATTGTGGCACTTGTGACTGTGTTCTCTGTGTTGGCTTTCAGAAGCCGCTCCAGCCGGACATGGGCCACAACTCTCTGGCTAACTTCCTGATTGAGAAGAAGATTGGTCGGGGCCAGTTCAGTGAGGTGTACCGGGCCAGGTACCTGATGGACAACACCTCCGTGGCCCTTAAGAAGGTTCAGGTGAGATATGCATGCACACACACACACACCAAATAGTGCTGATTAACTGCCATTAAACAACTAATTGACCAACCTTGGTTCAATTACTTGAATTCCCTTTAGTTAGGTATTTTTTTTCTTTAGAGAGAAATCTAAACATTCACGAGAGAAATCAACTCAAAAACTATGTGGGACGCTGGGCTGAAGGGAGTTGTTCAGTGCGGAAACGTGGTAATTAACTAAAATGGCCATAATCCATTGCGCCATTTTTTTCCAGCTCAGGCAGAGATAGATAAACTTTTGCTCCTGCTACATTAGGTTAGATACACACAGACCACATAGACTGCATGAGAGAGGAATGTACACAAAATAACGACGAGAGATAAAGTATGCCTTATCTTCTTTGAAGAACTAGTAAAAGGATTTTGTCAGACAGCTCCTAGTGGTTAGAGCGTTGGGCCAGTAACCGAAAGGTTTCTGGATCGAATCCCCGAGCAAGGCAGTTAACCCACTGCGCCAAAGACGTGGATGTTGATTAAGGCAGCCCCCCGCACCTCTCTGATTCAGAGGGGTTGGGTTAAATGCGGAAGACACATTTCAGTTGAATGCATTCAGTTGTACAACTGACTAGGTATCCCCCTTCCCATACTTAGGCAGCCTAGCTAAATAGGAGGACTAAACACAGTACAGTATGGGGAGGACAGAGATAACGTTGTCTGGCTGGTTGGCTGCTACTGCCTGTGCAGAAATGGGATGATGACTTTAAGGAATAAAAAATTTAAAAGTCATCAAATAAAAAGTAATATAAACAACTCAAATATCATATTATTTCATAGTAATTTCTACCCGGTGTGGTCCTGACAGAGACAATAGAATATTTTCAATGTTTTGGCGAATGAATGTTCACTATTTTTGGCTTCGGAATTTCCATTCAAAAGCTCAAAAATGATTTTAATGTCATTATTTCATAATGCATTTAATGTTTCTTTTAAAAATTGCGAAGACCGTGATAATTTTTTTAAGTAATCGAACCAAAACCGAACCAACCTAGAATAGCAATAGTCTCTCAGCACTACCAAATGCACGCCAAAATCACACCAAACGTACATTACAAAATACTTTGAAATTGGAAGAACTTATCCCGATTGGTATTTTTAAATCACTGATGAAGGATCTTGAGACTGATTCCCTGACCTGTCAATGTTTTTAAATTGCTGTTTTATGATTTTGTTATACTCTATGGTTTTTACTAGATTACTTGTAGTTTTTTATGTTGTTTGTCTGTAATTTTGTAATGACTTGGTGCTGCCTATCTTGGCTAGGACAATCTTGAAAAAGAGATTTCAAATCTCAATGAGCCCTTCCTGGTTAAATAAAGGTTAAATAAAATATAAATAATAATACAAAAATTATTTGGGTTGTGGAGGAAACTGTCAGTGTTACAGTCTTCCTTACAGATACCCTCTCTCTATAGACTGCAGAAAGTTGTCGCAGAAACTAACATGGTGGTGGTGCCTGCCACACTCATCATTTCCACCGTCATGGCAATTGAGTTAAGTCTACTGACAACCAGTGGTGGAAAAAGTACCCAATTGTCATACTTGAGTAAAAGCAAAGATACCTTAAAAGAAAATTACTAAAGTAAAAGTGAAAGTTACCCAGTAAAATACTACTTGAGTAAAAGTCTAAAAGTTTTGGGTTTTATATATACTTAAATATCAAAAGTAAAAGTATAAATAATTTCAAATTCCTTACATTAAGCAAAGCAGACCACATTTTCTAGTTTTTATTTTTTTACGGATAGCCAGGGGCATGCTCCAACTCTCAGACATCATTTCAAAACGAAGCATGTGTTTAGTGAGTCCACCAGATCAGAGGCAGTAGGGATGACCAGGGATGTTCTCTTGATAAGTGTGTGAATTAGACAATTTTCCTGTCCTGCTAATCATTCAAAATGTAATGAGTACTTTTGGGTGTCAGGGAAAATGTATGGAGTAAAAAGTTCATTTTTTTTTTTAGGAATGTAGTAAAGTAAAAGTAGTCAAAAATATTAATAGTAAAGTACAGATACCCCAAAAAACAAAGGTAGTACTTTCAAGTATTTTTACTTAAGTTCTTAACACCACTCTTGACAACCTAGTTCGTAATTCTCCAGATCGGAGGGTCATTGAGTTCAGTCTACTGACAACCTAGTTTGTGATTCTCCCTACATCTAGCCTTCCCATTCCACACTATCATATGTCGTTGTCTCACCAACCACTGATGAAGTCACACGTTGTTATATTTGAAGGACTTTTGAGGACATTATGTCTTGTATACTTTAAGACACAGAGAGGGAGAAATAATTATTTATTTACATCCAAGGATTATTTTCTTAACTTTTTTTACTCACTTATCTCTTGTGTGTGTGTGTGTGAGGGAGGGAGGACAGCAGGTAGCAGTTTCAGGGGTAGTTCACGGCAGGTGCTGAGGCAGGTGTCTCTATCTCTGCAGGCCAACTGGCTCTCCCACGCACTAGCGCCGGGGCGATACCAGTATTGCAATACTCGTTTAGTATCGTGGCAAGGAAACAAAACATGAAGCTGATTTAACTTCTTTAGGAAAACAGCCCTAATGTTGGAAACAAACATTATGTTGTCATTCAGAGTCATATTCATGTATTTTCCAAACTATAGCACACACTATGTTACATACAGCAGGTTTTTAAAGAACCAAAGAGTTTAGGCTGCTTCGTTTTCATTTCAAAATATTCCGATACTGAAAGCTTTGTGTTCCATAAAGTGTCCAATGTTGTTGGTCGTGTGGTTTGTCCTCAGACCAGTAAGTGTGAGCAGAGCCTGCTTAGCTTCTGGTACATGCCATTGGCTTGGGCTAGTGTAAGAGTGGGAGTTGGGCCTGTTTGCCTGCTCACGGCCTGGGCGTATGTGTGACTTCCATGTTGAGGCCCTCTTTGTGGGGGTGGGGTGCATGGGGTGGACAGGAGGGGCATAGGTCTGATCTGAGGGGGCCCTAAATGGGGTGTGGGCATGGTTGACCTGGGAGGGGGGTGTTTATTGGTTGGGATGGGGGTTTGGGGATGTGGCTGGTGGTGAGGTGGTCCTCTCGGCGTGGGTCCTCTGGGTAGGTCCGGGGGCGGGGTGTCTGTTGCTCTCTCGTTTTCTGTCCTTCAACCTGCTGTAACATTGCTGTTTTCTCTTTCCTTCTGATCTCTTGATAGATATTCGACTTGATGGATGCCAAAGCTCGGCAAGATTGCATCAAAGAAATAGATCTCCTAAAGGTAAAGAACCAGAGACGGAGCCCATCCACACATAGGAAAACAGTTGATCTGTGTGTATGTAGGGGAGAGTGTGTTTTCTAAGAATCCATACACAAAATGGAGCATGTGACCAAATATTTAGGAAGAGGTCATCGATTCATGGAATCTGTGAAGGAAGAAATGGAAAAATGCTTGAAAATATGTAGAGTGGTACTCAGTAATGTGTTGTATTGGATTTGTCCCAAACATAACACTGTGATTATTGTTATTTCACCCTGCTGGTCATCTATGAACGTTTGAACATCTTGGCCATGTTCTGTTATAATCTGTACCCGGCACAGCCAGAAGAGGACTGGCCACCCCTCACAGCCTGGTTCCTCTCTAGGTTTCTTCCTAGGTTCCTGCCTTTCTAGGGAGTTTTTCCCAGCCACCATGCTTCTACATCTGCATTGCTTGCTGTTTGGTGTTTTAGGCTGGGTTTCTGTACAGCACTTTGTGACATTGGCTGATGTAAAAAGGGCTTTATAAATACATTTGATTGATTGATTGATTGACTTTGTATTCAGGACAAAACATTAATTGCTTTGCCACATTTTTTGCAGTATTACTTTAGTACCTTGTTGCAAACAGGAAGCATGTTTGGAATATTTGTATTCTGTTCAGACTTTTTCCCCTCTAATTTAGGTTAGTATTGTGGAGTAACTACAATGTTGTTGATCCATCCTCAGTTTTCTCCTATCACTCTGTAACTGTTATAAAGTCACTATTGGCCTCATGGTGAAATTCCTGAGCGGTTTCCTTCCTCTCCGGCAACTGAGTTAGGAAGGACTCCTGTGTCTCTGTAGTGACCGATGTAATTAATAACTTCACCATGCTAAAAGGGATATTCAATGTGCCCTTCTTTACGAGGCATTGTAAAACCTCCCTGGTCTTTGGTTGATCACACTGCCTTAAAAAAATGAATCATTCAGGTTGACTCACTCCCTCTGTCTGTGTGACTCTGTTTATAACACATTATTATTTCCCATACACACATAGGTGAGGGCTGGATTAGCCTATCAGAGAGGATACTGGTGCTATGTCATGCTTAGCCACATGCCCCCTCGCTTTCCCTCCCGTCATTCCTCCCTCCCTTCCTCTCCTCCGTTCTAGGGGTCAGGAGGCCGATGCACAAGATATAATAATGAATAATTGATTGGATTTATATAACGCTTTGCTACAGAAGCGCTTTACATTGTGTGGGGAACTCACCTCATCTGCCACCAATGTGCAGCACCCACCTGGATGATGCACCGCAACCATTTCACAACGCTCACCACACATCCGCTATCAGAAGGAGAGTGATACACTATGTATACAAAGTATGTGGACACCCCTTCAGAATTGGTGGATTCGGCTATTTCAGCCACACCCGTTGCTGACAGGTGTGTAAAATCGAGCACACAGCCATGCAATTTCCATAGACAAACATTGGCAGTAGAATGGCCTTACTGAAGAGCTCAGTGACTTTCATTGTGGCAACAAGTCAGTTCGTCAAATTTCTGCCCTGCTAGAGCTGCCCTGCTAGAGCTGCCCTGCTAGAGCTGTCCCAGGCAACTGTAAGGGCTGTTATTGTAGAAACGTCTTGGAGCAACAACTGTTCAGCTGGGAAGTGGTAAGCCACACAAGCTCACAGAACCGGTACTGCCTCTGGAAGCAACGTCAGCACAATAACTGTTCGTCGGGAGCGTCATGAAATGGGTTTCCATGGCCGAGCAGCCACACACAAGCCTAAGATCACATGTGAATGCCAAGCGTTGGCTGGAGAAATATTAATGCTACAGCATTACAGCATCTAGACGATTCTGTGCTTCCAACTTTGTGGCAACAGTTTGGGGAAGGCCCTTTCCTGTTTCAGCATGACAATGCCCCCATGCACAAAGCGAGGTCCATACAGAAATGGTTTGTTGAGATTGGAGTGGAAGAACTTGACTGGCCTGCGCTGAGCCCTGAACTCAACCCATCGAACACCTTTGGGATGAATTGGAATGCCGACTGCGAGCCAGGCCTAATCGCCCAACATCAGTGCCCAACCTCACTAATGCTCTTGTGGCTGAATGCAAGCAAGTCCATGCAGCAATGTTTCAACATCTAGTGGAAAGACTTCCCAGAAGAGTGGAGGCTGTTATAGCAGCAAAGGGGGGACCAACTCCATGTTAATGCCCATGATTTTGGAATGAGCGAGCAGGTGTCCATATACTTTTGGTCCATATACTTTTGGTCATGTAGTGTAAATGCCTCCTCCTCTCTGTCCATCCCTCCTCTCTGTCCATCCCTCCTTCGAGTGTGTGTGTGTTTTCTCTGCTCTTTCTCTTCTGTGTGAGTGCTAATGGTTGTGGTGGTTAGTTCCACCAGTCTAGCTGTGTGTGTGTGTGTGTGTGTGTGTGTGTGTGTGCGCGTGTGTGCGCGTGTGCGTGTGTGTGTGTGGCTGGCGGAACGAGGGTATTCAGCCTTCCTTCCATCTATCCATCGTTCTACCCCAGTAGACAGGACAACAAGACACACAGCCAAATCATAGTAATGAGATGGCATGGGCCTGACACACACACACACACAGTCCTTTGTCTGTCTGTGTGTGTGTATGCTGTGGAATGATTGATATTGTATACTAGAGCATGTTGGTACTCTTAGACTCTGTGTTCTAGTTGACATCTATCCAGTCCTCACATGAGCTCCAAGAGATGAGATAAAGTACATCCTCAGCCCAGTCACAGTGTCCAGCTCAGATTCCTTGACTCCAGTGTCCAGCTCAGATTTCTTGACTCCAGTGTCCAGCTCAGATTACATGACTCCAGTGTCCAGCTCAGATTACATGACTCCAGTATCCAGCTCAGATTACATGAATCCAGTGTTGTTACTCCAGTGTCCAGCTCAGATTACTTGACTCCAGTGTCCAGCTCAGATTACATGACTCCAGTGTCCAGCTCACATTACATGACTCCAGTGTCCAGCTCAGATTACATGACTCCAGTGTCCAGCTCACATTACATGACACCAGTGTCCAGCTCTGTGTTTGTGAATCCAGTGTTGTTACTCCAGTGTCCAGCTCAGATTACATGACTCCAGTGTCCAGCTCAGATTACATGAATCCAGTGTCCAGCTCAGATTACATGACTCCAGTGTTGTTACTCCAGTGTCCAGCTCAAATTACATTACTCCAGTGTGTCACAGGCAATCCTGAAGCCTGCTCACACTAACCTAATTTAAAGTAGACAGAAGTCTGGACCTGCCTGTACACTCCCCATAGCTGACCAGGTCTGGACCTGCCTGTACACTCCCCATAGCTGACCAGGTCTGGACCTGCCTGTACTCTCCCCATAGCTGACCAGGTCTGGACCTGGAGACCCAGCTTTTACAGTCATATCTCTCAGCATGGCCAGTGGCCAGGGTCTTCATGGGTCAGTTTGGAAAGGAAGGAAAGAGAGAGACACAAACACAGAGACACACACAGAGACACAGAGACACACGCACACACAGGGAGGGAGACGCACACACAGAGACACACACACACACACACACACACACACACACACAGAGAGACACGCGCGTGCACACAGAGAGCGAGACGCTCTCACACACACACACACATACAGAGCGAGACGTGCACGCACACACACAGAGAGCGAGACGCGCACACACACACACACACACACAGGGAGCGAGATGCGCACACACACAGAGACAGACACACAGAGAGCGAGACGCACACACACCCACACACACACACACACAGAGCGAGACGCACACACACACACACATAGAGAGCGAGACGTGCACTCTGTGTGTGTGTGTG